>APFE030282872.1:43894-92499 GCA_000404065.3 Pinus taeda
ATTTTATAGTTAATCTCTAATGATTAAATGTTATTATTATTATCTATTACTTAATAAATGTTATTTTGGTAGGTAAGCACCCATGAGAATTTGAACGAGTGACCTATCACAAGGAGTGCCTTAACATTGCACCCATTTACCGTCAATCCAAAGCCCCATAGGCTTAGCGTCTTGGGTACTAGCTAGCTTGGAAATTTGGAAATGGATGGTTTGCGAATGTAGGTATGGATGTTTTATTGAATGTGATGGTTCTCTCACGACGATGTTTTTTTAAGATGCAATGAACCCGTAACTTTGACTTCTTCTGTTGACAAGAGCAAAGACATTCTTTGGCGAAATGGGTGAAGAGCTCAGTGAGCATTGTCTTTATTGGGAATTGAAGTGATGTTGTTTAGTAAAATGACTATATCAACAAGATTTAGTTGTTTTATATGCATTTAACTTAAAAGCATCACCCCACCTTTCTCAGACTTTGATGATACTCTCTTTGTGGGTGTTTTTGTTTTTTATGGGAAAAGGAACGTTAAGGTAATGAGTTTTCGACATTGGTTCATCATGCCAATTTGCAGAGTTTTGAGATATCATAGTTGTAATCATATATATCTATATATCTATAGTTACAAATTAGTTATCAAATAGAAAATAATAAAAAGGATACATATTCTTAGTGGCTTTATAATTATACATAAAAGCTTGCCTTTGGAGAGTCTCATAACAATACATGGAGCAAATGTATATCAAATGTGATCTTTCTAACCACTAAGTATAGTACCACAATGGTATATTATACATGTTTTCTGGGACTATTTTTGAAACCTTGTATATAGGGGTATCGTCTTTTTGCAATCAACCTACCATTTAAGTTTTTAAATGCATTCATGTTTTTCCACATAGAAGGATTAACTTCAGTATGTAATATCTCTTGGTCCACTTCTCTCAAATCCTATTTTTTTGCATAATGCTAGTTACATAAACAATTTCAAGATATTTAGTAATATAAAAAGGGATTCTATACTTCATAAAAAGAAACAAGTATCAACACAACCATCAATGAAAACTATACTACTACATGAGGGAGGAAAAAATATTGGTAATATGCCACTACAATATACTTAAGGAAACAAAAACATTGTTTTGCAGCAATTTGCAATGAGAACATTGTATGGCATGTTGTTACGTTGAATACAAATGCAAGGACTACCAAAACCATCAGAGAGATCCTCCAAGGTGTTACCCCCTTCAAAAACCAGGCCCCTCATAGGATAGCCAAGAAGCTCCAAGATATTGTCCCCACCTTCTCAGACTTCCATGGTACTCCCTTTTTGGGTGCGAGAAAGAACTTTAAGATAATAATCATTCCACATTCATTCATCACGTCAAATTGTACAATTTTAGGATATCACAATTGTAACCATATCTCTAGAGTTCAAAATATGTTATTGAATAAAAAAAATTAAAACGATGAATTATTTAACCTTTTATTTATGTTCAAAAGTTGCACCAAAACAGTTTCAATGAGTAAAGAGTCACATGTTGCAACTAAAAAAGTGTACTTAAGTGGAAGTGTAGATGGTTTATAGTTGCAAAGAATTTGAGGTTGTTGTAACCAAGACGAAAAATTGGATTGCCAGCCTCAAAAACCAAATGCAATGGTAACGATAAGCTATCATGGTAAATACGTTGGGGAAAGCATTCCAATACTCTAGGCACAGTTTCCACTTGCCCCTATTCAATTGGATTCACTTGCACTATAGAAAAGCATAACATCAGAAGTGCATCAATGAACAATAAAAGTCCCCAAACATTGTATGAAAAGGTGTTGTCATAATCGTTATTCTATTTAAATTTATGGAACACACATTTGGACTGTCAAAGGCATGAAGCGTCTCTTTCTGCCCTACTTTGGTGAAGTTGAATTTACTGGGGTTGAAGCCGTGCAAGACCTTCTACACTTGAAATTCAGTAGGACAATTCTTAAGATGATGTCCTTCATTCAGTTGAGCAATGAAACTATATTCGTCTGGGATGATCTACAATTTATGATGCCTGCATAGTCTGTGGATAGAATCCATGTTTAAACGTGTCCTTAAAAACATCACCCCAAAAGGCATAACCAAATTAATGTATGTTCAATAGGAAATTTAAAGAATTTGCATAAAATTTTGCACTTTGAAATTTTATATGTTCCTACAATTTTCCATACTTTCCTTTTATGGGATGCAATATTTTTAGTATGTATTAGGTTCCTACATCTAAAAATATTCCAACAATTCTTAGTAACTCTCACAATAGCTAAACTGTTTATTTACATAAAAATGAATATAAAAGGTGAAAAAGTGAGGTTATTGATTTAAATCCTACAAAGGAGTGGGATACCTATTTGAAAAATAAAGAAAACAAGTGTATTAGTCTCACCTTGTAAAACCCAATAGAAATCCGCACGAGAGTGACATTCATGTGAACAATGGAGAAATTGGCACAAATCACAAATTTTACAAGCTCAAAGAAATGTAAATGGGAAGGCTAGATATAACCCATAAAAAGAAGAATAATTTTCATTAGTATGGTCATTCCAAAATGTAAGTCTATCAATGTAGTAGATGCATAGAAAGAAAAGAAGAACTCCACTTCATAGATTAGAGAATTCACCCATCTAACACATTTTCTTCCCATTCCCCCAAATTATGTGTAATGTTGTGACCTAGAATAGAAATAAATGCAAATCACTCAAATCTCTCTCTCTCTCTCTCTCTCTCTCTCACACACACACACACACACTCTCTCTCTCTCTCAGATGTATATGTATTAGAATTTCACATCAAATAAAAGCTTTCGAGATTAATAATTTGTAAACAACAAAACTAAAAAATCAAAAGAAGTCATCTAACGAGAGAAAAAGTATCAATAAACGTTAAAATTACAAATGCTTCAATATGATAAAATTAAATAATAGGAGATCCTCTACATTAAGACGACGTGTTTGTCTTACATATAAATTCTTTGATAGAAATTTATAAGCTTGATATAGATTCTCCAAAACCTCTGTCCCTATTTATGCTTACATTTATGGCAAGAAGATTTGGACTATCAAAGATAAGAAATTTTTCCAAGTACTGAATTTTTTTTTGCTCACTTTCTTCAAAATGGAAAAACACCTCTTCCTCGCCTACTTTGGTGAAGTTGAATTTACTAGTGTTGAAGCCCTAAAGCACCTCGTCCACTAAAAATTCAATATGACATTTCTTAATATGAGACCATTCATTTAGTTGAGAAATGAAACCATATTTTATAGGGATGAGATGGAATTTAATACCCCCACACAGTTTGTGGATACAATCCATGTCGAAACATGTCCTTAAAAACATCACCCAAAAAGGCATACCCAAATTAATCTATGTTGAATAGGAAATTTCAATAATATGCATCACATTTTGCACATTGAAATTGTATATGTTCATGTTGTTTTCCATACTTTCAACACTTTTATTGGATGTAATATTTTTAGTATGTATTCGGTTCCATATTAAAAAATACCAACAATTCTAAGTAACTTTGACAACATCGCAACAATTTATTTACATACAAATGAACAAAAAAGGCGAGAAAGTGAATGTCTTGATTTAAATCCTACAAAGGAGTGGGATACTTGTTTAAAAAATAGGGAAAGCAAGTCTATCAATCTCACCTAGTAAAAATAAACAGAATTCCACAGGAGACTCACATTCATGCTAACAATGGATAAATTGGAATAGATCATAAATTTTGCAAGCTCAGAGAAAGGTAAATGGGAAGGCTAGATATGTCCCATATAATGAAAATAATTGGCTTCATTGTGGTCATTCCAAAATGTAAGTCTGTAAATGTAGTAGCTGCATAGAAAGAAAACAAGAACTCCACTTCATAGATAAGAGAATTCACCCATCTAACAAATATTCTTACCACTCCCCCAGATTATGAGTAGTGAAAGAAAAAAAGAACTCCACTTCATACATCAGAGAATTCACACATCTAACACATATTCTTCCCACTTCCCCGAATTATGACCTAGAATAGAAATAAATGCATATAACTCAAACTCCCTCTCTCTGACATAGAAATGCATATGTGTAATAATTGCACCTCAAAGAAAAGGTTTTGAGATTAATGGTTTGTACCAAAAAAAAATTATAAATAAAATTGAATCAATGAATATTATGACATGTTTTTTTTTAAATGTATTTATGTTTAACTAATATATTTATTCTTTTTATAATAATAATAATAATTAAAAAATAAAATAATAATTTAGCTATGTTTTATGATATTGAGATGTATAATGAAGATGTAATTTTGATATGCTTATCAATGTTTACCAATCATTTAATTTATATGATCATCTTAATTTAATTATAATTAAGTAAACGCACTTTTCAATACTAAAATCATAAAACCATACATCTTTATAATTCACAGACATGTTTACTTTATATGATAATCCAGATCTAATTATAATTAACAAAACACACTTTTGAATACTAAAATCATAGAACCATACAACTTTATAATTCACAGACTTCATTACCTACGGAACCATGGGGCAATTTGAAGAAAACAAAAAATTCCTATCAATTTCTTGTTTTAGTATTTCTGTATTGTATTCTTTCATGTGGGCATGATCTTAAATTAACCTTTTATTTCCTAAAGAAATTTACATGTATTTTTAGTTCCCTCTTAATTTATCTTATATTAATTAATTATAGGAAATTTCATATCAACATATATAATATTAGGTATGTGGTATTGGCCCATGGTAATATAAGAGAGTTATTTAGAAGTTAAGAATTTCCATGATAAAGTGAATAAATGAATTTTGTTACATATTTCTTTAAATGTATTTATATTTAACTAATATATTTACTCTTTTAATAATAATAATAATAGTAATTTGAAAATAAAATCACAAGTTAGTCAATTTTTATGATATTAAGACGCAGATGGAAATTTATGTTTGATATGTTTATCAAGCAGTAGTCTATAACGCGACTTTTTGAAAGCCTTTCCGGCGGATTTTTCCGGTCTAAATCCGGCAGCAATTCATTAGAATCCCAAGTTTAATAGCTAGTTTTTGCACAATCAATGGCTCCCAGGGGTTTTCCAGGGCGCTGAATCCAAATATGCAGTTAAAAAACCATTTTAACTGCTAAAAATCGAGATTTAACCTCATTTTTTCTGCCGGATTCCGTCACCGGAATCTCCAAAAAGTCGCATTATAGACAACTCCGTTTATCAATGTTTACCAACCTTTTAATTTATATGATTATCTTAATTTAATTATAATTAACTCACCATACTTTAAATACTAAACATAGAATCATATATCTTTATAATTCGCATATGTGGGATTTAAAAAATAAAAATGATTTCTTATCAATCTTGTTTTAGTACCTGTGTATTGTATTATTTGATGTGCACATAGTCTTAAATTAACCTTTGATTTCCTAAAGAAATTTACTTGTATTTTTCCCCCTCTTAATTTATCTTAAATTAATTAATTAAAGAAAATATCATATCAACACATATAATATTAGGCATGCGGTATTGATAAGTAGCGGTATGGGCCCATGGTATTATAAGAAAAGATATTTACAAGTCAATAATTTCTATGATAAATTGAATCAATAAATATTATTACAGTTTTTTTAAAATTTATTTATGTTTAATTAATATATTTAGTCTTTTAATAATAATTTAAAATCACAATTTAGTTAATTTTATGATATTGAGAATATATAATAAAAACGTATTTTTGAATATATTTATCAATATTTATCAACCATATAATTTATATAATTATTCTAAATTTAATATAATCAACTCAATACACTTGTAAATATTAAAAAATAAAACCATACATCTTTATAATTCACAAATTTAATTACCTATAAAGTCTGGGTACATTTTAAATATAAATATCTTTTCCCATCAACCTTTTGTTTTAGTATTTATATATTATTTTCTTTCATGTATGCATGATCCTAAATTAACTTTTTTATTTCCAAAAAAAATTACTTTCATTGTTTTTCCCTTATTTCGTGTTTATTAAACTAAATTACCTACGAAACCATGCTGTGATTTTAAAAATAAACATGTTTTCGTATTAATGTTTTGAATTATTACATATGTATAAAAAAAATTCATATGCGCTCGCATGATTTTAAATTAACCTTTTACTTGTATTATTTTTCCCATTTATATGTCGTACTCGTTGAACTGGAAAAATGCTACTTAAAAATAAATACCTTTTCCTATCAATTTCTGATTTCGTAATTTTTTTCTTCTTATATTTTATATTTATATTGGTTAATCGAGTAGTTTTTTTTAATCTAATCATACCACTTCACGTACTCATTATCATGAATTTGGGAATCCAAGGAGTAATAAAAGCTTTGAAAATATTCAATATTTTTTCCGAGAAGAAAGTACTTAGAAGGAAAAAAGACACGTATTTATATATATATACATATATTCTAAATTTTAATAATATTAGATATGAATGATCCTTTCCAATTTGATTTTGATAGAAAAATAATTTTTTTCTCTAAATTTAACATTTTTTTGGATATTACAATTTTGTTTAACCCCACACATTATGATGAATTTGGGATTCCACGGAATACTCAAGACTTTGAAAATATTCAATATTTATGTCTAGATGAAAATATAAAGGGGTAAAAACGGGATGCGGGTGACACATTGTTAAATGACAGCCATGTGACTGCCACGAGGAGCCCCCTGCGTGAAGGCCACTTGACAACGCGCAATGAATAACATTAAAGAGGCATTCAATGGCATTCAATGCCATTCCCATCGTTCGACGTACCAAGGAATTTACAAAGGAACAGCTAGAATGTCCAGGAGCGGAAGTCTAATGTCGAGCTGCCTGTCTGAACAGGCGCGGAATTGCAGCTCAGTTCTGCACGCAAATGGTTGCTTGTTGACAGAGAAGAAGGGTGCTGGAGTGGGTAAGCCTATGCGCAAACCCAGGCTCTGGTCAGGGAGGAAAAATGACTTACGGTGCAGAGGGCAGATTGAGGCAGGCTCCTTCCTGATACTGTTCATATCGGAGGCGAGAACAGCTCAATTACAGTCGGAGCAATATAGGTTTAAGATGGCTCCCAGAGGCCACGCTACGCCACGCCGAGGGAGGAACCAAGGTCAGAGGGGGAATCCTGGAGGCAGAGACGCTCACAGCCCACGACGTATCTCCCCGCTGGCATATGCCTCGCCTAGCTCTCCTGGATCTAATGATTCAGACTCTGACATCAGCAATTCGGTGCAGACAGTTAATTTCAAGTACCACCGACGCACCAATAGGCTGATAGTTTCAGCGTTAATCACTGTGGTTTTTGCGGAGGAAGACGGCGAAGATGGAAGTGGAAAGGAGGTTTCAGAGGAGCAGGAGCCATGTACTAACAATTCCTCTAAAATCAGGGGTAAGGAAGATAGTTCTTACCTCCCTTCCTCTCAGAGCAGGCTCGAAGAGGAAAGCACAGGCGTTCAATCAGAAGAACAGACTGAGGCCCTCCGCGAAATTTGTAGTTTAATGGACATGGAAATTACTAGTTCGGTTCAGCATACGGTGACGCCCCTCCAAGCTACGGAAGCTCCTGAGCATGACAAGAAACCTGGCCACTTCTTTGGCAATGTCCTCTACCCAATTCTCCCGCCAGGAATTCAAAGGCTTGAGGACATACCGAATGGTATGGAAGTGGTATGTGTTCCAGACCCAGAACGGGAGGCAGCTGAATGGGAGGCAGAGCAGCGGGAGGTAGAGAACCAGGTGGAAGGCAAGGCGTGTAAGGACTAAGGCATATTTCCAGAGGTTTTGCTTCTGTTTTTTGTTATGTTTTGCTACCAATGCACAGTTCGGGAGAAGCGCCCAGTATGCAGAATCCATGACGCGTGTCTTCAAACCAGCGACCCCTCTTGACGTGCAGGCACCTATGCTTTGTACATTTCGACTATGCTTATGCTTTTTGTTAAAATTCCAAGCTATCATGCATAAATTTTTAGACTGGAATTGTTATTTTGAGGAAAACTATTATGTCAGTGTTTGTTATAGCCATGAACAGTTTATGTATTGCTATCAGGCCCTCCCCTCTAAGCAGGGCATATTTTGTATGGGAAAACTTGACAGAGAGCTGTTTAATCACTCTCAGAGGCTTCGACCTCTTGTACATATTGCTTTTATTTTCTTAATATAATTAGTTTAGTATTTTCCCAGAAAAAAAGAAGAAAATATAAAGGGGTAACATATCCTGTAGTCCTTATTATTTCATCTTGTAAAACAAAGTATTATATCTACATTTTTTATTTGATTGTTTTTCTAATTTTGATAATATTAAATAGGAGTCATCCTTTCCAAGTTGATTGTGACAAAAGGACTACTGAATAGAGTGTGTACATAGTTTTTTTCCTCAAATTTTAATAACTATTTTTTTCATCTTACAATTTTGTTTGACCACATTGATTATGATGAATTTAGGATTCGATGATGAATTTGTGAATCTATGGAATACTAAACACTTTGAAAATATTCAATATCTCTCTCGTGATGAAAATATTCAATATCTCTCTCGTGATGAAAATATTCAGAAAGGAGGCACATTATTTTATCTTGTAAAACAAGGTATTATGTCTATATATTTTTAATTTTATTTTTTTTTCTAATTTTTGATAATATTACATAGGAATCATCCATTCCAATTTGATTGAATATTATTGAGAGCCCGTACATAGACTCCTTTTTCTCAAACATTGACAATTGTTTTTCTGATATTACAATTTTGTTTGTACATTTTAAATGCTGATATGGAATACTGAAATGAGGTATTAATTGAAAATTTCTCATTTCATTCAAAGATTCTAAAAAATATTTGACCCTTTAGATTTGAATTTTAGTTTAGGAAGTTGCGAAATACATTTATATAGTTTGAAAATACAAGAACAAAGACACTTTACACCTAGTTCTATTGAATGTAATCACGGGCATTATAGAGGAAAATAGATATCTATAGTATAAGGAGACATATTTGGAGACTACTTTTTTTTATATCAAAATGATGGACAAAAAACTACCAAAGATTAGGATCGTATGATATTAAACATTAGGGTTATTGATCTAGGAGGATTTTGTTGATTCAGTTGCATAGGTGTTCAAGTGTTGCCATCAATATTTAGTGTTGTTGCCAATTCAGTTTAGCTTCGACAGTTGGAAAGTGTTGGTTATGGATCATGTTGTTCATGTAATGTTTATGGTTTTCATGGCATCCAATGGATATGGGTTTGTACCTGGCTGTCGACTTGTGTTGATCGACAGTTCTGCCATGATTGGTTGATGACATGTGTCATGTCATTGCCTCGTAGGTTGATCATCATTATGGGTTGTCATCCACATTGCAGGGTTTGATATGGCTTTTCGACATAGGTTATCATCCTGTGATATTGTTACAAATGTAACTTTGTGCAATCAACCTCCTCTGCCTAGTTAGCAAGCTGCCAATGGTCCTGTGGTTATTATAAAGTTTATTTATGGTTATTTTGGTTAAAGTTGTTAAAACTACAAATGTTATGGTCATTAAACCTAGCTTAGGTGTCATGGAACCATAAGCCAAGTTCCAAAACTCATTATGAGGCAACCAAATTCACCCTCAATTTAGCCTACGTGGTTTTCATGAACCTGGAGGCTTTTAAAAGGCAAAGTTTTCCTTCATTGATGAGAAGAGTGGGTTTTTTACTTTTTGTTTACAGATTCTTGGGGTCCTAGGAAATTTTGTTTTTAGTGTTATAGGAGCACTCGGGGTCGGAATTGGAATCCATAAGAGGCATTGGAAAGCTAGTTGAGAGGACTACCTGATATATCCAATTGAGTGAAAATAATTGAATTTATTGTGGTCATTACAAAATGTAAGTCTGTAAATGTAGAAGTTGCGGAGAAAGAAAGAAAGAAATTCACTTCATAGGTAAGAGCATTCACCCATCTAACACATATTCTTACCACTCCCCTAAATTATGAGTAGTGAAAGAAAACAAGAACTCCACTTCATAGATCAGAGAATTCACCCATGTAACACATATTCTTCTCACTTCCCCAAATTATGAGTAGTGTTGTGACATAGAATAGAAATAATAATTATCACTCAAAATCCCTCTCTCTAACATAGAAATGTATATGTATAATAATTCCACCTCGAAGAAAAGGTTTTGAGTTTAATGGTTTGTACCAAAAAAAGTCAAAAATAAAATTGAATTAGTGAATATTATGACATGTTTTTTTAAAATGTATTTATGTTTAACTAATATATTTATTCGTTTAATAATAATAATAATAAATAAAATAATAATTTAGTTATGTTTTATGATTTTGAGATGCGTAATGAAGATGTAATTTTGATATGTTTATCAATCGTTTAATTTATATGATCATCCTAATTTAATTATAATTAACTAAACACACTTTTCAATACTAAAATCATAGAACCATACATGCTTATCATTCAGAGACTGGATTTCCTACAAAACCATGCTGCAATTTAAAGAAGACAAAAAATTTCTATCAATTTCTTGTTTTATTATTTCTGTATTGTATTCTTCCATGTGGGCACGATCTTAAATTAACGTTTTATTTCCTACAAAAATTTACTTGTATTTTTTTCCATTTTAATTTATCTTAAATTAATTAATTATAGAAAATATCATATCAACACATATAATATTAGGTATTTGGTATTAAGTCGTGGTATTGGCCCATGGTAATATAAGAGGAGTTATTTACAAGTTAAGAATTTCCATGATACACTGAATCAATGAATATTGTTACATGGTTTTTTTTAAATGTATTTATATTTAACTAACATATTTACTCTTTTAATAATAGTCATAGTAATAATTTAAAAATAAAATCACAATTTAGTTAATTTTTATGATATTGAGATGCATAATGGAAATGTATTTTTCATATGTTTATCAATTCTTACTAACCATTTAATTTATATGATTATCCAAATTTAATTATAATTAACTCACCATACTTTTCAATACTAAGCATAGAATCACATATCTTTATAATTCACAAAGCCTATTACCTACAAAAGTATGCTGCTATTTTAAAAATAAAAATGTTTTCCTATCAATTTCTATTTCATGTTTTAGTACCTGTGATTTTTTTCCCTTTTAATTTATCTTAAATGAATTAATTAAAGAAGATATCATATCAAAACATATAATCTTAGGTATGTGGCATTAATTCGTGGTATTTGCCCATGGTAATATAAGAGGAGTTATTTTGCAACTAAGGTCATTCTGTTTGTTCACCTACAGTTTTTCTTCTGGTCTTGGCTTGGTCAGTTTGTCTGTTCAGTATGGCTAGTTTCAGTCAGTCCTGTGTCGAATTTTGAAAGACGCCCCTGCGTGGGCTGTTATGCTATGTTGCGCGTCAGGTAATTGTGGCCTCGGCCTCTATCATTTTTTGGGGGAATCAGCTAATTTTGGCGAAGCTGCCCCTGCGAGGGAGCTACTGTGTCAATCTACTCTATCTCAGGATACCCATGATGCCAGTGCTGGCCATGGAAGAACTGCTCTAATGCTTGTAATTTTTCCTGTACATACACTATAATAGAATAGTTAGTTTCACCAAGAAAAAAAAAATATAAGAGGAGTTATTTAAAAGTTAAGAATTTCCATGATAAACTGAATCAATGAATATTATTACATATTTTTTTAAAATGTATATATATATTTAACAAGTATATTTACTCTTTTAATAATAAAAATAGTAATTAAAAATAAAATCACAATTTAGTTAATTTTTATTATATTGAGATGCATAATGGAAATATATCTTTGATATGTTTATCAATTTTTACCAACGATTTAATTTATATGATTATCCTAATTTAATTATAATTAACTCACCATACTTTTCAATACTAAACATATAATCATATATCTAAACAATCTCGATTTTCTCCACTCCTAACCATTCTCACACACAAAACCTTTGATGCAATAAAATAAGACACAAAGAAGTCTCAATTTGATATAGCAATTACAATGCCAATTCTATATATTTCCATGAATATATTCAATCGTGAATTGTTGGATAACTTTCCTAAGAATGATAATTTCTCATCTGCATGATTGGAGACACCTTAGTTATGGCCTTATGATGGGCATAAACATTGGTGTTTCCTCTCTCAGGTATCACAACATTTAGTTGCAAGTAAATGAACTCAATGTAGAGGAACCCATTTCAATTCTAGGAAACAAACTTGCAAAGACATTCATGCATGACACAAACGCACTCATGAACTTAATCAATTTTGTATCAGCATGTTGGGACAAGCATAGCTCTCTCCCTTTGCTCCTGATTAGCTTCTACTTTGGGAAATCAATATTTTGGCTCTCCAGGCTCCCACTTTAGCTTCTTCCTCAAAAACTCGACTTCCCCTAAGAAAATACGAATCTCCCTCTAAAGGTATGTGCTGCCTCTCTTGATTGGATCAATATTTCTATGGAGTACACTTTCTCTAGTATGCACTCCCCGGATCTGGAAAAACTTCCTTTCAAATAGTATCTCTGCCCCTCACTACAAGAAATGACTTCAAATCTCTCTTTGGTAATTGTTCTGTCACTCCCTTCAGAAATCTGATCTCTGATATCTCATGCAGGAGCATCAAGACCATTTTTTCATTTGTAAATATGTGATAAAGGGGGGTGTGACAATTTTAATATTTTATTAATTAATTTGTTATTAAAATAGGAGATAATTATGAGAAGTGACGATTAAGTAAATATTCTTTTAATAAATAAAAGGATATGAGAGAAATAGTTTAGGAGCAAAGTTTGGGATTAGGATTTCTATGTATGGGATTCGTTGAGAATTAGGTGGAGAGATATTTTGAGTGAATTAAATGCATTATTTGTGTGTAAATAGGAGTGGTTTTTTTGAAGAAAAGGGAGACATTGAGATAGTTGGAAAGAGCGAGAATGTGATTGAGAGAAAGCTTGAACATCCAAGGCTGTAAGTCTTCAGGCAATTGTAAGGGCCAATTTATTGGAAATCAGGCCACGGAAGGAAGTTGTATTGTAAGTGTTTAGTGTGTTAATAAATCAATTGTTTTTTTACTGAATGTCAATTATTGAGTTTGTGTAAGATTGAATTTGTGTGTGATCAATGAATGAAAGGGAATTCATTCCTCTTTGAAATCTGGGGTTATTATGTGCAAAGGAATGGTGTTTAGCTTATGAAAGAAATTCAATTTCTGCAGAGGTTCATTATGTGAGACTGAACTTTAATTGAAATCATGGAATTGGTAAATAGATCACCATGGATCGATTTCAAGAAGAAAAACTTCCTGTATCAGTCGATTGTTAATTACTATTTGAAAGATGGCGTTATTGTATATGATTGCCAAGAGTTCTGTCTGGAATGTTTTTGTTTTACCGTCTCTGAAAATGCAGTACACTGTCATTGAAAGGAATGATCTTCACTTATTTGAAATGAACGCATGGAGCGTTAATGAAACGTTGGTTACTTTAACTAAAACATAATTTAATTGCAAACTGGAGTGTCTTGGAGCGTGTTAACACCATACAGATTGCGTATTGGTAAATCGATGGGGCTTTGAAATAGGTGCAGGCTTAATTTCATTCCATTAGCAACAAAATCTTGTTTGAATTCATTTGCTGCAGAAGTTTTATGTTGAGTCGAATAGTTTTATGTGGAATCGATTGGTGAATCAAATGCATGGAGTTTGCAGCTTGTTGGAATTTTTAAACAAGGCACAGAAAGGCATAGAAGTCAATGTTGTTTGGAGCAGATAAAACAATGGAACGTTTTATACAGTAGTGGAATGGATTCACACGGTGATATGGAGTGATAACTGAATACGTTGATCACCTTATGGTAAATGTGTTTCTGGTGCGTCAAATCATGGAGGATTGCAGAAATAGCCAGCGTTTGGTATCCAAGACTGCGTTTTATATGTTTGAATGTTTATTAAGTTTGCAGGTGAAAATCGATTTGAATGTTTATTAAGTTTGCACGTGAAAATCGATTGGTGGGAGAATAGTGAGCGGTAAGGTGAGTTCACAATAATTTTGATCAGATGTTGAAGTAGAGAATTTAGTTAAGCTGTGGTTTTAATGAACAGTGTTTGAAAACAAATAGAACCCACAGTAATAGGAAGCGTAGAGCTTCATCAAGGTGCAGAGCATTTTTATTGGAGTTTGTTCAGAATTTAATTGAATTTACGTTCTATGAATGCTGGAATATGGAGTGATAGAGTTCCATACATTGGGATTCAGTACATTGTTAATATGGATGCTGGAATGATATAGTTCCATACAATTTGGACCGAATGATATTTTGCAGACATAGGTATCTGATCAACGATGAAGAGAGTGATAAGAAAATAGACCAGACATTTTGGTCATGTTGAAAGCATTGATTGAATGGAGTTCTGTCATTAAATTGTTGAAGATTTAATTAGTAATGCAAGGTTAAAGGTAAGGCTCAATTCTGTAATTAAATCCAGTCATATCTGAATGTTGAAGGAAATGATGAATGAAGTTACTTAAATTGATTCTGAAATGAAGTTTGGGTTTGAGTAAATTAAAATGATTTGAAGCATGAGTGTTTTCTAACACATAGTATTTTGTGAACAAGATATTGAAAAGCTTCGACAAATTTAAGTGTCAATTTTTCGTGTATTGAAGTTGGGAAATTGTTTGAAGAGCATGTTTTATATGCACGGGCATCAGAGTAAAATGATTATGGGTTTGGCAGGCTAGCCCTGCATCATTTTTGGTATCAGAGCTTGGAATTCTCTGTTGAAGATATTTGTTTTCTGAATGAAGACATAAGGTTTTGTTGAAGAACTTAAATGTATTTTTGAATATATGATGAATGATTGAAAAGAAGATCAAATTTCTAAATCTGATATGCAAACTACACAAGTAAACATGATTGCAGGGAGGAAAAGATCATACAAGATCTTAAGAGGTGAGATGATTTTTCTGATTTGAAATTTGTAAATGCAGTTTATGGTCGCAGAGAAGATGATCGTAGTGAACCTGTCATTCAACTAAATGCTGAATAAGGAGGACAATTGCAGTGTCTTGAAGAAGAAGGTGAGTTGAAGAGATAGCCTAGAGAGAGCATAGAGAGTGCTCGAAAGGTTCCAGAGGCAGTGAACCAAGTACTTACCAAAACACTGAGTGAGGAGAGCTTGGTGAGGTAAGTGGCAGTAGAAGAGATTGTTGTCGTAGAGGCTAGTACAACTCATGGTGAGTGAGAAACTCATGGAGAAGATGATCATGGAGGATCACAGAAGAGGTTCAGAGGAATGCCACAAAGATGAGATGACTTCAAAAGTTCGAGAAAGAGAGATTGCAGTAATGAAGGTACAATTGCAGGTACTAGAAGAATGGCTGCAAGAGTAGGAAGATCAGAATAGAGGATGGATCTTTTCACTGAAGGGAAAGAGAATTATTTGCCGACAATTGCAGAGGAGGTTGAGGCAAATTGTGATTGCCTTGTTGAAAAAGGAACTTAGAGTTCTTGAGCCAGAGATGGAATTTGAAGATTCCACACACAGAATTGTTCAGAAGGATTTGTTGGAGGAAGCAATCAAGACTGAAAAGTCTTGCAGTTTTAAAACTAATAAGTTGTGTATGTTTGCAGGTATAGTATAGGGAGATGAGAAAGCTTTAGAGTTTGTTGAAGAGAGAGAATTGAATCTGAAGGCTGTTTAGATCGATGTTGAAATAGCAAGATCTCAAGAGGAGATGAAGACGAAGCAGTCTACTCAGAATGTTGATGCAGAAAGAGAAGGACTAGCTGATGATTGGTCAAGCACTGGTGAAGGTATGGAAAATCGTGTGAAGTTTCCAAGTTCTACTCCTAATGAAGTTGTTGAATTGTATATGAAACTAGATCTCTGGAGAAGAGAGTTGGAGAGACAGAGGACTTATGTGCAGGTAAATTTGCTGAGGAAGCAAGAAAAGAAAGTTTTCATGAAGGACAGTCATGAAGTAGAGGATGGTGAGAAGGAGAGACTAGTTGACAGTCTCATGGTGAATGAAAATCAACATACTAATGTGCTGACAAAAGAGTTGGGAAGGAACTTAGAGCAACATACTGAAGTGTTGCTAGGGATAGCTGAGGAGAAAGCCAGTATAGATTTTCTGAGTCTTGAAGATGACTTAGAGCTACGGATGATTGAATCCACAAGTGAGACCGTTGGGTCTTGTGATTTTGATGCTAACAATTTGATTGTGTTTACAGGTGAGAAAGAAGACAGTCCATCATTTGGAATTGTCTTGGAAGAAGAAGAATTGTTGCAGGTAGAAGATGAGACAATCATGTCTCCTATGCAGAAGCTTGTTACCGTGGGTGACAAGAAAGAGTTGGCTTGTTTGTATAGTCAAGAGAAGACTGGAGGACAAAATTTTGAAGCCACTACAGTAGTACATGATGAAGCTGTAGTGTTTGAAGAACTTGATTTGATTGCCAGAATCAATCAAGATGATGGAAAATTATTGAAGATTGTCGAAGGGGAAGATGGAAGTTATGCTAGAGTTAATATGCAACATGTTGATGAAATGCTGAAATGTTTGCTGGAACCAGAGAAAGAAATTGCAGATGAAATTGCAGATGACGAGCAAAAGAATGTTGCAGAGGGACAGGAAGTTTGGGAGGCAGCAACATGTGGGGCGACATTTATGGTGACAGCTGAGGCAACACTGACAGTAGTAACATCTATGGGGGCGCTGAAGCCTTATGGTTTTTATTCTAACAATTGTTTTGTGAATTTAGGTTTTATTGAAGATGTTGGAGAAAGTCTGTTAGACAGAGAAATTGAACTGATGAGGCGGATGATGATGAAAGAATCCAGGAAGAGGCCAGCAGTAGTAAAACAAAGGAGAAGTAGCAAAAGAAAGATATCAAAAGATTTCGAGAGCACAGCCAGTGGAGCGATGCAACATAAATTGTGGAAATATGGAGAAGAACATCAGAAAGAAGCAGTGGCAAGTGGAAAGTTACAACACAAGATATGGGATCCAGGCATACATAGATCCGAACACATGATCAGGCGATCATGTTTAATTTCAACGTTGGGATTCTGATGCAGGAGCATCAAGACCATTTTTTCATTTGTAAATATGTGATAAAAGGGGGGTGTGACAATTTTAATATTTTATAATTAATTTGTTATTAAAATAGGAGATAATTATGAGAAGTGAGGATTATGTAAATATTCTTTTAATAAATAAAAGGATATGAGAGAAATAGTTTAGGAGAAAAGTTTGGGATTAGGATTTCTATGTATGGGATTAGTTGAGGATTAGGTGGAGAGATATTTTGAGTGAATTAAATGCATTATTTGTGTGTAAATAAGAGTGGTTTTTTTGAAGAAAAGGGAGACATTGAGATAGTTGGAAAGAGCGAGAGTGTGATTGAGAGCAGGCTTAAACAGCCAAGGCTGTAAGCCTTCAGGCAATTGTAAGGGCCAATTTATTGGAAATCAGGCCACGGAAGGAAGTTGTATTGTAAGTGTTTAGTGTGTTAATACAACAATTGTTTTTTTACTGAATGTCAATTATTGAGTTTGCGTAAGATTGAATTTGTGTGTGTTCAATGAACGAAAGGGAATTCATTCCTCTTTGAAATCTAGGGTTATTATGTGCAAAGGAATGGTGTTTAGCTTATGAAAGAAATTCAATTTCTGCAGAGGTTCATTGTGTGAGAATGCACCTTAATTGAAATAATGGAATTGGTAAATCGATCACCATGGATCGATTTCAAGAAGAAAAACTTCCTGTATTAGTAGATTGTTAGTTACTGTTTGAAAGAGGACGTTATTGTATATGATTGCTAAGAGTTCTGTCTGGAATGTTTTTGTTTTACCGTCTCTGAAAATGCAGTACGTTGTCATTGAAAGGAATGATCTTTGCTGGTTTGAAATGAATGCATGGAGCGTTAATGAAATACCGGTTACTTTAATTAAAGCATAATTTAATTTCAAACTGGAGTGGCTTGGAGCGTGTTAACACCATACAGATTGTGTATTAGTAAATCAATGGGGCTTTGAAATAGGTGCAGGCTTAATTTCATTCCATTAGCAAAAAAATCCAGTTTGAATTCATTTGCTGTAGAAGTTTTATGTTTAGTCGAATAGTTTTATGTGGAATAGATTGGTGAATCAAATGCATGGAGTTTGCAGCTTGTTGGAAGTTATGAAAAAGGCGCAGAAAGGCATAGAATTGAATGTTTTTTGGAGCATATAAAACAATGGAACATTTTATATAGTAGTGATATGAATATGCCTGGCAGTGCTCAACTGCCATTCCTATCTATCTGATGGCCTGGCATAACCTCCCCCTTATTGGTTTGAATAACATCTTTCATTTTACTTATTGGGTCGAGCACCTAAAGGTCCTCTCCTTAACAGTCGAGCATGCTTGTGAATCCTTCACAGTTCGAGCACCTAAAGGTCCTTATGGTCGAGCACCTAAAGTGTCCTTAACAGTCGAACCCTAAAGGTCCTCCCCCTCTCCTCTCCCTCTCCTCTCCTTATCAGTCGAGCCCCCTAAAGGGTCCTTAACAGTCGAGCACCTAAAGTCCTCTCTCCTTATCAGTCGAGCCTGCTTACGCATCCTCTCCCTATGGTCGAGCACCATGGAATGGATTCACACGGTGATATGGAGTGATAGTTGAATACGTTGATCACCTTATGGTAAATGCGTTTTTGGTGTGTCAAATCATGGAGGATTGCAGAAATATCCAGCGTTTGGTATCCAAGACTGCGTTTTATATGTTTGAATGTTTATTAAGTTTGCAGGTGAAAATCAATTTGAATGTTTATTAATTTTATAGGTGAAAATCGATTGGTGGGAAAATCATGAGCGGTAAGGTGAGTTCACAATAATTTTGATCAGATGTTGAAGTAGAGAATTGAGTTAAGATGTGGTTTTAATGAGCAGCATTTGAAAACAAATACAACGCATAGTAATAGGAAGCATAGAGCTTCATAAAGGCGCAGAGCATTTTTATTGGATTCTATTCAAAATTTAATTTAATTTGCATTCTCTGAATGCTGGAATATGGAGCGATAGAGATCCATACATTGGGATTAAATACATTGTTAATATGGATGCTCGAATGATAGAGTTCCATATAATTTGGAGCGAATGATATTTTGCAGACACAGGTATCTGATCAACGATGAGGAGAGTGGTAAGAAAATAGACCAGACATTTTGTTCATGTTGAAAGCATTGATTGAATGGAGTTCTATCATTGAATTGTTAAAGATTTAATTAGTAATGTAGGGTTAAAGGTAAGGCGCAATTTTGTAATCAAATCCAGTCATATCTGAATGTTGAAGGAAAAGATGAATGAAGTTACTTAAATTGAGTCTAAAATAAAGTTTGGGGTCGAGTAAATGAAAATTATTTGAAGCATGAGTGTTTTCTAACACATAGTATTATTTTAACAAGATATTGAAAAGATTCGACAAATTTAAGTGTCAATTTGCCGTGTATTGAAGTTGGGAAATTGTTTGAGGAGCATGTTTTATATGCACGGGCGTTTGAGTAAAAAGATTCTAGGTTTTGCAGGCTAGCCCTGCATCAATATCTTACTCCATGTTCTCTCCAACTTTTGAGTAAGCCTGCTCTTATAATCATTCAGTTGAGAACCAATGACCTAGATTAGATTCTAATCAATGGCTCAAATAATTTTTTATTGATCCTTGTCTTCTTCTAGAAGTTTCACTCACAAATTGATTAATACCATTTAATTATTTTAATTTCCTCAGCTTAGACTTAGGGACCCATTAAAAATAATTAATTATTTTAATAAAATTGTCTCGAGGTGGAATTTCCAAAAATGATTTCTACGTATTATGGAATACATGTTCCCAAGTCTCCCTACAATTTTGAATCTTACAACACATCGGATACTATCATAAATCAACAATTTACACCTTTATAAGTCATGCTAGTCACATATTCTAGGAATCAAAAGTTCATATCATGATGTTTATATTCATATCATCACTAAGTTTGAAATCGTCCTTTTTACAAAGAGTGTTATGCATGACGTCTACAATTTAGCATGGAAATTAGAGAACCAATAACATATCGGATTCTTCCATTCCTATCATTTGAAATTATGATGTCAACACATTCATACAATGCACAACCATCATCAAAATTATACAGTAGAGCCCCACTTCCTTCTCGAAAAATAATGAGGGTGAACCATTACTTGTGTTAACAATTCCAAAAAATTTAAATACTACAATTCGTCATGACATCTGCAATATGGTTAGTAAAAGGGTTTTCACACTAGAATACAAGTGTACACCTTAGCTTCACATTTTTGACCTTTTCAATGGTCCATAAAGCCAAAAGTGCCAACTCTTCAAACTCAAAACAACCTAGATACTTTTTCATATTGGGGTGCATTACTAAACATTAAAACCCACTATTCGCATTAAGAAGTTGTGTTTTGAGAAAGATACAAGTTCCTTTTATTCCATTTTGTTTCTAATGATAGGCTAGTTAATTGTAGTCATAGGTCATTATGGTAAATTTCTAGTGAGTATTCTAAGTGAGTGATGAGTCATTCGTAAAACAAAATACTCATTTTACTCCCTAATATTTAGTTTTGAGCTATTTCAACTAATGTATTTCAGAATCATATATTTGGAGAGAATTTTCTAGGCAATGTAAGGAAATGTCACTTGATAAATAGGTTTAGATGTTTCTAAATTTACATTGCTATCATATTAATATAAATATGTCCCAAAAGTAAAAATAATATTACACATGTTTTAATGAATTCAATGATTAAGAAAGAGAGTAAATTACAAAAATAAAAGCATTTGTTACCACTTTATGTATACTGTTATTTCATTCTTCCTTCTCAACATCTATAGTTGTATTCAAATGAGAAATCTTTGATGTCGAACATTATTAGATATAGGAAGAATGAATCTCATACAATAGATATGATGTAATAACTTATTATAATAAGGCTTTTAGGTACAAATTTTCTCAATTTTCTTATATGACCATAGTCATTACTAAGAATTTTATCGAACAACATAGCAAGTAGTCCAAATCATATGTATGAGTTCCTTGTTTCATTCGAAGCACATGTCATTTCTTCTAAAAAAATTACAACGAGAAACAAAAAAAGAATGAAAATATTTAAAGATGAACATGCAATACTATGAATCATTTAGTTCATATCTTAGAGTTGATTCATGACTAAATTTACATGCATGCCATGTATAGTTCTTTTATAATATAGGAAAGGGTTAAGAAATATATAGAGATATATATATATATATATATATATAATATATATATAGTATATATATATAATACACATGTTTTAAAAATATTAATGGACCGAAATTGAATGTCGAATTAAGTTTCATTTTGCATCATTTGGATGGATATTCAATTTATTACAGAAAAAGATTATGAGATATGTTAAATTAATCATTAATTGACATGCCCAACCTCAAACCATGTCTTTATATTTGATCCTTGAAGGCAACCGTTATCACATCATAATGAGAACAAATCATTTAGAAAGTTGTAAACACTATTTATATCCTAAGAATTAATAGATGATTTCACAATTTTTCCATAAAATAATCTTACAATCCTTTAGGGAAAAATGAATTTTTGATATCTTAGTTTAAAGAGTATCAATATAAAGGGAAAAATAAAATATTAATTAAATTTTAAAAAATACTATTTTAAGTTTAATAAAGCTTTATAATATGTAATACTATTGTCTTTATCACAACTAATAATATAAATGTGTTCAAATACTATTAAGATAAAAGAGACATTCATATCATCATGCATAAATAACTAACTGTAACCATTATTTTAGAACTTATACCAACAAATTTCAGAAAATTTTATTGAGATTGAGATAAGAAAAATGTTTTGCCAAATGATTGCATTACATGAATGGCATTTATTTATTTACTTGCTAGGAGGTGATGAGAACCTAAGGTAAAAGCAAGTAGACCACATTAGTGATGTGCATGTGCTCCTGGTGAGATTTAATAACACAAAATATGAGACCAGGGAGATTAAGCATGTGGGATAGGACGAAGGCGATGTGCATGGGGAGGTGGTACAAATATCACTTTTTGATGAAGAAAAGGTACATAGGTTATTTTGTGAAACCTAAACCTAATACAAATCTAAAGCTAAAAACCTAAAACCTAAGTGCATTAACCTAACACCTAAGCCCTAAACCATGTATCAAAGCCTAATTCTATATCTTTTGAATCATTGGCTAAGTCTAAACCCCTAAACCTATGCTCATATAACTCTCGGACTATGTTCATAAGTTAACACATTGTAAAACAAATATAAAACCAAGACCACAAGCCTTGACCACAACTGTGTTGGAGGCTAGCTGCCATATGTAACCACTGGGCAGTTGTCACATGAGGGTGGTTAACGAAGCCATGGCAGAATCGTCAAGATAATCGATAGATGTCAGGTCATGGTTAGACCGCCCCATTCACATGCAGGCGGTCAATCTCCTCTAACCGGTTAGTAAATTGTGAGAGGTATTGTGGTTATTATAATGTTTATTTATGGTTCTTTTGTTGAATTTGTTAAAAAAACTAATGCGATGGTCATTAAACCTAGCCTAGGTGTCATGGAACCACAAGACTGAGTTCTAAAACTCAACCTGAGGCAACCAAATTCACCCTGAATTCAACCAAGGTGGTTTTCATGAACCTAGAGGCTTTTAAAACATGAAGTTTTCCTTCATTGATGAGAAGAGTGGTTTTTTGACTTTTAGATGGCAGATTCTGGAGTTCATAGGTAGTTATGTTTTTAGTGTTATAGGAGCATCCGAGGTGAGAATTGGAATCTATAAGAGGTGTTGGAAAGTTGGTTCAGAGGGATATCTGACGAAAATGATCAGAGGTGCCTAGGTGCACATTCAAACTGATTAAATCTCTGTGTAACCAACACCTTCTTTTCATTCCTAATAAAAATAGTGGCCCATCTTGAAAGTGCAAATGGAGACATAGGCCATCAGGGAGGAACTCCGTCATCAATCTTGATGTCTGGTATTACTGTGTTTTTACTTTTTTTACTTTTGTTGCGTATCTTTATTATGTTTAATCAACTGTGCAGATTTCCTCGATTTCTACACTATCAGCTAACATTCAAATCATTAATTGTCAATCAATTCTCCATCAGTTTTAGTTTATGATCATTTCAGATCAATTACGTAGGCACGGGGTTTAAAATTTGAGTAGCTCAATCTCATTCTCTTAAACATGCCCAGTTAGGAACTCGCAGAGGCCATGAAAATCACAATCTACTAATTTCATATCGATCTCTGGTGGCCTCATGTATCTTTCGATGCCAGGCTTTGGCCTTGAAATGATTTTCCAAATTATAAGAAAATGCCTATAAAGGTCCGTCTTTCTGAAAGAAAACTTCTGCTTGAGGAACTTCAACTCTCCATTCATCCAAAAAATAATTAAAACTAAAAGAAAATTTTTGATAAAACATTTGTCTACATCTCAAGATTGTTCCTTCCAACCACCTTCACCTAGGATAATCGAATTGTTTAACATTCTCCAATCGTCTAAGTTATAATCCAAAGGCTCAATGTGATAACAGATGGACGGGAGGGAAGTTATTTTCAAAGGGGAATGCCTTATGGTATAAATATAGAGAAGGGAAGTTATTCTATAACTATTGATCTCATTGTCCCCTTGCACTTTCCTACTTTCCATTGCCTTCTTTCTCCAAATCCAATGTGCTCCAAGAATTCTCCAAGAAAACTCTAAGTGTGGAAGTGTGTGAGAGAGAAAGAAATAGAAGGCAGCTCGAAGCTAAAGATGGAAAAAATCTAACATTGAAAAATGACATGCACTGATCCTCAAAAGTCTATTTATGATTGAGGCCTCTATTTTCCCCATTTTCCTCTATTTTTCCTTAAATTTCATTCTCATGAAAATATGTGACCTTTCACCTTTATTTTCTCCTATTTTCCATTATTTTCATAAATAAATGTCAATAAATGTCTCTTTGCCTTTGCATTTCCTTTTCTAATTTGCTTTAGCCATAATAAACCAAATGAATACCTAGGATTTTTTTTCCAATATTCGCCTTGGGATATGTGTCCCATGACCTTGGTCTTTTTTTTTCCTTTATTAACTTTATTACATGTGTCTTTATCCAAGGTTATTACATAACACTCCCCCTTAGGGGAACACCATCCTTGTTGTTCAATGACACCTATAACCAGTAAGACCACTAAAAACTGAAACATACTACCCCATAGAGATTTATAACCCAATTAATTGCAGTATTTATAATGACATCTTAATGAAAACATGACAACCATACCATGTACTAGATCTTTATAACACAACTCATTACAATACTTACAATCAGAACCACATATACTCAAGAACATTTTCTTCAACTAGCAAATAATCATACTTTCTATGGAGCTTTAACAACAACTCGATAGAGTATTTACAATAATATACACATATATACATATGTACATTTACTTAACTAACAAATAAAAGGATATGGTGCCTGTATAAGTAACAAAGGAATCTACAGGCTCACACCTTCACCCTCAAAGTAGTACTAGGATTCACGTCCTTCTTAGGAAGTCTGGAATCCACTGCCAAAGGAAAACCTACATCCATTGTGTAATGCTAAAATCTTGTGCCACTTGTCTTCTCAATGAATAACTACTAGCTCACTTTTCTAGGGGACCCTCTTGTTGGGATGAATACTGAGGGGTTGGGGGTGAATCAATATTTTAAAACTCACTTAAACCTTTCAATTTCTTATTTAGATTTCTGTATGCTACTTTCATTAACTGAAACATTGTATGTACGCACCAATGATGAAGGACAACTACATATATCCAATTAACTAACTTTTCATATATTTTGCCATTTCTTCTACTTTAACGAGTGTATCATCACTTCATTAACATTTAATTAAAATGAGAAGTGAAAACAAAATAAACCATCATACATAATCAACATAGCAAACACATGAGGAGACCATAATTTTTACGTGGAAACTCAATGTGCAGAAACCATCGTTCTTGTTCTCTTTATCTTCATCCCTTATTATAAATGAAAACATCTTACAATCTTGTACTGGCACATACTATTACCAGTACGCAATCACCCACATACACAAGGATACAATCTTCTCCCATTCTCCAACACCCACTAGAAGGGAAATCCAATCCCCTGATCTCATTACCAGTACCAACCGGAGGAGAGCTCCAACCCCCTAATCATATTTACCAACTACCAGTTCATATTGATTTATCTTCTTCTTGTTCATATTGTTTTGATCGATCTATTGGCTTCCGCTATTTGAAAGTAGAAGTAGATTCTTCTCATGTGCTTTAGTACATTGCATGAGCTTGTGAATCTACAATATTTTCAATAGTTAACATAGGTTTTGATATCCCACTCATCTAGAAGGCATGATATCCTTGTCTTCTATATCACGTAGTTGGATGCACACTCCAACCGATCTTAATCTCGCAGCCCATGAGCTGCCATGTTTTCCAGTGAAATGTCAAATTGCCTCCTCTCTCCTTTGTGTTGCTGTTGGGCTGGCCTACGGGCCCCATGTTGGAGTTAGTAGATCTGCGGCTCCCTCCTGCTGCTTAGCAAATCATAATTTAGACTTCTAGGCTGGAAGTCCTTTGAGGAAGAAGTCCCTTAAGTGTGTCTTCTTCTCACGCCACTGACGCTATTCTGACAACAGTTGCTACAAAATATCTGTGTCCTAGCTGAAGATATGCTCTACAAGGAAACATATGATGCTCACTTCTACCTCTGGAAAGCTTTGATTTGGAGATCAAATTTCTCTATCAACTCACTCTGAAAAATCGAATTCTCCTCAAAACTCACTCTGAAATTTAGGTAGTTAGTTCATACCTTAGAGTTGATTCACCACTAAATTTACATGCATGCCATGTATAGTTCTTTTATGATATATGAAAGGGTTAAGAAAATATATATATATATTATATATATAATATATATTTATATATATATATATATATATAATAATATATATATAATATTATATGTTATATTATTATCTATATATAATTTTTAATACAAAAGTTTTAGAAATATTAATGGACAAAAATTAAATGTTGAAATTAAGTTTCATTTTGTATCATTTAGATGGATGTTCAATTTATTACAGAAAAACATTATGAGATATGTTAAATTTTTAATCATTAATTGACATGCCTTGACCTCAAACCATGTCTTTATATTTGATCCTTAAAGGCAACCATTATCACATCATGATAAGAACAAATCATTTAGAAAATTGTAAACACTATTTATATCCTAAAAATTAATAGATGATTTCAAAATTTTTCCATAAAATAATCTTATGATCCTTTAAGCCGAAATGAATTTTTGATATGTTAGTTTAAAAAATATGAATATAAAAGGAAACATAAAATATTAATAACATTTTAAAAAATACTATTATCACCACTAATAATATAAATGTTTTCAACTACCACTCGGATAAAAGAGATAACTGTAACCATTACTTTAGAACGTATACCAACAAAGTTCACAAAATTTTATTGAGATTCAGATAAGAGAAATGTTTTGCCAAATGATTACATTACATGAATGCCATTTATTTATTTACTTGCTAGGAGGCTATGAGAACCTAAGGTAAAAGCAAGCAGACCACATTGTTGATATCAAGTGAAAATAAAATGATGAATTCTAACTCTACCTGCAGAATGTATAACGGAATCGATAATAGAAAAAGGAATTGCGAATTGCGTTTTGGAATTGTATTGCGATGGATGGATCTTACTTACAGACAACACACCGGCATGGCAGGGAGGGTTTACAATCGGTCGAAGGAATTCAGTGAAACTCAACCCCAAATCGTGTCAAAGCGAAACCCGACTTTCTCACTCTCCGTTACGGTCAACATCTACTTGCGCGTGACACTTGTTATTCACAATCACTCCATCTCTCAACTCTGTTACATGAATCCCCAGTATTTGATTTTGCGTGCTAATCTTTGACTCTTGAAATTTAGATTCTGATTTCAACTTGCACGATGATGGAATCCTTGTTGCCGGGAATGAAAAGAAGAGCGGGCCAATTCAAATTTAATTTATTCTAAAAGCCCTCATGGTAATTTCTTAACTAGGTTTTTTATCCAATTTCTTAACTCGCTTTCTTATCCAATGTTGTTTTTGTGTTTTTCTTACCCTCCACACATACCTAATTTCTTTTGTTTTTAAATTTATTTTACATTTATTTTATTTATTTATTTTTAATTTATTAATTATTTTTACTATATTATATTCATTATATTTTATAGTTAATTTTTAATGATTAAATGCTATTATTATTATCTATCACTTAATAAATGTTTTTTTGATAGGTAACCACCCACTTGTATTTGAAATAGTAACCTACCACATGGAGTGACTTAACACTGCACCCATTCACCGTCAATCCAAAGAGCGATGAGCTTATCACTTAATAAACATTCTTTTAATTACGTTGGTTCAAATGTGTATTTCTAAAAAAATATCAATTCAAATCAACCCTAAATTTCATTCTATATATATATATATATATACAGAGAGAGAGAGAGAGAGCTTTACTTCAAGTTCATAACCTTCTAGGGTACTAGGTAGCTTGGAAATTTGGAAATGGATGGTTTGTGAATGTTGGTATGGATCTTTTATTGAATGTGATGGTTCTCTCATGACGATTTTTTTTAAGATATAATGAACCTGTAACTTTGACTTGTTCTGTTGGCAAGAGTAAAGACATTCTTTGGCGAAATGGGTGAAGAGCTCACTGAGCATTGTCTTTATTGGGAATTGAAGTGATGTTGTTTATTAAAATGACTATATCAACAATATTTAGTTCTTTCATATGCATTTATCTTAAAAGCATCACCCCACCTTTCTCCTTTGATGATACTCTCTTTTTGGGTGCTTTTTTATGGAAAAAGGAATGTTAAGGTAATAAGTTTGCCACATTGGTTCATCATGCCAATTTGCATAGTTTTGAGATATCATAGTTGTAATCATATCTCTATAGTTACAAATTAGTTATCAAATCGAAAAAATAAAAATGATACATATTCTTGGTGGCTTTCTAATTATACATAAAAGCCCGCATTTGGAGAGTCTCATAACAATACATGGAGCAAATGTGTATCGAATGTCATCTTTCTAACCAATGAGTATAGTACCACAAAGGTATATTATACATGTCTTCATCAAAGGTACAAAAATGTTCATTATTGATATGCTTCTAAGCCAAAAACATCGAACCCCCAAAGAAGCCAATTATTTGAACATTTCCAGGACTATTTCCGAAACCTTGTATATAGGGGTATCCTATTTTTGCAATCAACTTACCATTTAAGTTTCTAAATGCATTCATGTTTTTCCACATACAAGGATTAACTTCAGTATGTAATATATCTTGGTCCACTTCTCTCAAAGCTTGTTTTTTTTGCATAATGCTAGCTACATAAACAATTTCAAGATATTTAGTAATATAAAAAGGGATTCTATACTTTATAAAAAGAAACAATTATCAACACAACCATCAATGCAAACTACACTACTACATGAGGGAGGAACAAATATTGGTAATATGTTATTACAATATAACAGAGGAAATAAAAACATTGTTTTGCAGCAATTTGCAATGAGAACATTGTATGGTATGTTGTTACGTTGAATACAAATCCAAGAACTAGAAACAACATCAGAGAGATCCTCCAAAGTTTTACCCCCTTCAAAAACCAGGCCCCTCACAAGATATCAAGAAGTTCCAAGATATTGTCCCCACCTTCTCAGACTTCCATGGTACTCCTTTTGTGTGTGCGGGAAATAATGTTAAGATAATAATCATTCCACATGATTCATCACATCAAATTGTACAATTTTAGGATATCACAGTTGTAATCATATCTCTACAGTTCAAAATAAGTTATTGAATACAAAAATTAAAACGATGAATTATTTAATCTTTTATTTATGTTCAAAAGTTGCACCAAAATAGTTTCAATGTGTAAAGAGTCACATGTTGCAGCTAAAATAGTGTACTTAAGTGGAAGTGTAGATGGTTTATAGCTGCAAAATATCCGAGGCTATTGTAACCAAGATGAAAAATTGGATTGCCAGCCTCGAAAACTGATTTCAATGGGAACGATAAGTTATCATGGTAAATACATTGGGGAAAGCATTCCAATACTCTAGGCACAATTACCACATGCCCCTATTCAATTGGATTCACGTGCAGTATGGAAAAGAATAACATTAGTAGTGCATCAATGAACAATAAAAACCCAAACACTGCATGAAAAGGTGCTGTCATATATCATTATTTCTAATTAAATTTATGGAACACACATTTGGACTGTCAAAGACATGAAGCGTCTCTTTCCGCCCTACTTTGGTGAAGTTGAACTTACTGGGGTCGAAGCCCTGCAAGACCACCTATAGTTGAAATTCAGTAGAAAATTTCTTAACATGATGTCCTTGATTCAGTTGAGCGATGTAACCATATTCGTGTGGGTTGATCTACAATTTATTACCCCCACGTAGTCTGTGGATAGAATCCATGTTAAAACATGTCCTTAAAACATCACCCCAAGAGGCATGACAAATTAATGTATGTTCAATAGCAAATTTCAA
This sequence comes from Pinus taeda, assembly GCA_000404065.3. Classification (NCBI taxonomy): domain Eukaryota; kingdom Viridiplantae; phylum Streptophyta; class Pinopsida; order Pinales; family Pinaceae; genus Pinus; species Pinus taeda. Next base: position 73,712 of record APFE030282872.1, read on the forward strand.
GAATTTGCATCACATTTGGCAATTTGCAATTTTATATGTTCCTACAATTTTCCATACATTCATTGCTTTTATGGAATGCAATATTTTTAGTATGTATTAGGTTCCTGCATCTACAAAAATTCCAACAATTTTTAACTCTCACACTAGCTAAACTATTTATTTATATAGCAATGAATATAAAAGGTGAGAAAGTGAGGGTATTGATTTAAATCCTACAAAGGAGTGCGATACCTATTTGAAAAATAGAGAAACAAAAGTGTATTAATATCACCTTGTGAAACCTAATAGAATTCCACATGAGACTGACATTCATGCGAATAATGGAGATATTGGCACAAATCACAAATTTTACAAGCTTAAAGAAATGTAAATGGGAAGGCTAGATATAACCCATAAAATGAAGAATAATTTTCATTATTATGGTCATTCCAAAATCTAAGTCTATCAATGTAGTAGTTGCATAGAAAGAATACAAGAAATCCACTTCATATATTAAAGAATTCACCCATCTAACACATATTCTTCCCATTCCCCCAAACGATGGGTAATGTTGTGACCTAGAATAGAAATAAATGCAAATCACTCAAACTCTCTCTCTGTCTCTCTCTCTCTCTCTCTCTCTCTCTCTCTCTCTCTCTCTCTCTCTCTCTCTCTCTCTCTCTCTCTCTCTCAGAAATGTGTATGTATTTGAATTTCGCATCAAATAAAAGGTTTCGAGCTTAATGATTTGTAAACAACACAAGCAAAAAATCAAAAGTAGTCATCTAACTAGAGAATAAATATCAATAAACTTTAAAAGTACAAATGCTTCAATATGATAAAATTAAATAACAGGAGATCCTCTACATTGAGACGAGGTGTTTGTCTTCAATATAAATTCTTTGATAGTAATTTATGAGCTTGATATAGATTCTCAATAACCTCTGTCACTACTTTATTGGTTTGTTGAACAATTTCTTGATGATATTTTTGAGCTTTTTGGGTTCTAAGTTTTCAAGATTTGCAAAGATAATTATTGTTTAAAATGTTTTGTAAAAGCCTAGTTAATACTATTAGGTATAAGTAATATATCGGACAAATTTTAGGTAGTTATGATAGTATTTATATTTTATTGTAATAGTAAAAAAGAACCAAACCTTGTGAGAGCTAGCAAGATCTTCCGCACAAATGTATGCATCCTTAACCAAGGGACAAAACAAGTGTGTTGTGTATAGAACCAAATGATAAAACCTGGTCTTAAATATCCACTGAACTATAATTTTGGTTAGTGGTTTTGCAATTATACATAAAATCCCTCGTTTGGAGAGTCTCATAACAATACATGGAGAAAATTTGCATCAAATGCCATCTTTCCAACCATTGAGTACATTACATTAGTATATTATACATGTCTTCATCAAAGCTATGAAAATTCTCATTACTGATATGCTTCTAACCCAAAATCTTTGAACCGCCAACGAAGTCATTTATCTAAACATTTCCTGGACTATTTCTCAAACATTGTATATAGGGGTATCCTCCTTTTGCAATGAACTTACCATTTATGTTTTCCCATATAACAATATTAACTTGAGTGTCTAATCTATCTTAGTCCACCTCTCCCAAAGCCTGTTTTTCTACTTAGCATTAGTTATATACACAATTCAGAGATGTTTAGTAATATAAAAGAGGATTATACACTTTATTAAAAGAAACAAGTCTCAACATAACCATTAATATTAACTACACTGCTACATGAGTGAGGAACAAATATTGGTAATATGCTACTACAATATACCTAAGGAAACAAAAAACCATTTTTGCCACCAATTTGCAATGAGCACAATGTATGGTATGCTTCTATCTTGAAGACATATGACAACAGTACCAACATCACTGGAGAGATCCTCCAAAGTATTACCCCCTTAAAAAATAGAGCCTCACAGGATAGTCGAGAAGCTCCATGATATTGATCCCGCCTTTCTCAGACCTTTATGGTACTTTTTTTGGGTGCTTTTGTCAATGAGGAAAGGAATGTTGAGGTAATAACCTTTCCGCATTAATTCATCATGCCAATTTTCACAATATTTAGATATCACAGTTGTTATCATATCTCTATAGTTTAAAAATTTGTTATCGAATAAAAAAAAATTAAAAGAATGAAATATTTAACCTCTTCTTATTTCTATTCAAAATTTCCACCGAAATTGTTTCAATCCAAAAGGAGTCAAATGTCGCAAGTAAAATAGTGGAGTTAAGTGGAATTGTAGTTGGTTTATAGTTGTAAAATCTCAGAGGCTCTTGTACCAATGACGAGAAAATGGGTTCCGAGCCTTGACAACCAAATGAAATTCTAGCGAAAAGCTATCATGGTTAATGCATTTAGGAAAGTAGTAAAATACTCAAGAAGCACATTCTAACACTCAATTGGACTCACCTACAGTATAAGAAAGAATAACATGAGAAGTGCAGCAAAGTGCACTCAAAATGCTTAAACACCGCATCAAAAGGTGCTTCCATCCTTGCTATTTATGTTTACATTTATGGAAATAAGATTTGGAATATCAAAGATAGGGAATTTTTCCATGTACTGAATTTTTTTTTGCTCACTTTGTTCAAAATGGAAAAGAACCTCTTCCTCACCTACTTTGGTGAAGTTGAATTTACTAGGGTCAAAGCCCTAAAGCACCTTGTCCACTAAAAATTCAGTAGGACATTTCTTAATATGACACCATTCATTCAGTTGAGGAATGAAACCATATTTTATAGGGATTATCCGAAATTTAATATCCCCACATAGTTTGTGGATATAATCCATGTCCAAACATGTCCTTAAAAACATCACCCAAAAAGGCACACCCAATTTAATCTATGTTGAATAAGAAATTTCAATAATTTGCATCACATTTTGCACATTGAAATTTAATATGTTCATGTTGTTTTCCATAATTTCAACACTTTTATTGGATGTAATATTTTATGTATTCGGTTCCATATAAAAAAATATCAACAATTCTAAGTAACTTTGGAAACAACGCAACAATTTATTTACATACAAATGAACACAAAAGCTGAGATAGTGAATGTCTTGATTTATATGTCTTGAAAGTAAAAAAAAATATAATTCCACATGAGACTCACATTCATGCCTACAATGGATAAATTGGAATAGATCATAAATTTTGCAAAGCTCAAAAAAAGGTATATGGGAAGGTTAGATATATCCCATATAATGAAAATAATTGGCTTCATTGTGGTCATTCCAAAATGTAGTTTGTAAATGTAGTAGCTGCATAGAGAGAAAACAAGAACTCCACTTCAATGATAAGAGAATTCACCCATCTAAGACATATTCTTACCACTCCCCCAAATTATGAGTAGTGAAAGAAAACAAGAACTTCACTTCATAGATTAGAGAATTCACCCACCTAACACATACTTTACCCACTTCCCCAAATTACGAGTAGTGTTGTGACCTAGAATAGAAATAAATGCATGTAACTAGAACTCCTCTCTCTGACATAGAAATGTATATGTATAATAATTCCACCTCGAAGAAAAGGTTTCAAGCTTAATGGTTTGTACAAAAAAAAAATAAAAAAAAAAATGAATCAATGAATATTATTACATGCTTCTTTAAAATGTATTATGTTTAACTAATATATTAATTCTTTTATATAATAAAATAATAATAAAATAAAATAATAATTTAGTTATTTTTATAATATTGAGTGTATAATTGAAGATGTAATTTGATATGTTTATCAAGGTTTCGAGATAATGGTTTGTACCAAAAGAAACTTAAAAAATAATTGAATCAAGTAATATTTTTACATGTTATTAAAATGTATATGTTTAACTAATATATTTTATTCTTTTTAATAATAATAATAAACTAAAAAATAAATAATAATTTAGTTATGTTTTATGATATTGAGATTATTAATGAAAGATTCAATTTTGATATGTTTATCAATGTTTACCAATGGTTTTAATTTATATGATCATCCTAATTTAATTATAATTAACTAAACACATTTTTCAATACTAAAATCATAAAACCATACATCTTTATAATTCACATACTTGTTTAATTTATACGATCATTTGAATTTAATTACAATTAACTAAACACACTTTTCAATACTAAAACCATAGAACCATACAACTTTATAATTCACAGACTTGATTACCTACGGAACCATGGTGCAATTTGAAGAAAACAAAAACTTCCTATCAATTTCTTGTTTTTGTATTTCTGAATTGTATTCTTTCATGTGGGCATGATCTTAAATTAACCTTTTATTTCCTAAATAAATTTACTTGTATTTTCATTTCCCTCTTAATTTATCATAAATTAATTAATTATAGAAAATATCATATCAACACATATAATATTAGGTATGTGGTATTGACCCATGCTAATATAAGTGGAGTTATTTACAAGTTAAGAAATTCCATGATAAACTGAATAAACGAATATTGTTACATATTTTTTTAAATGTATTTATATTTAACTAATATATTTACTCTTTTAATAATAATAATAATAATAATTGAAAAATAAAATCACAATTTAGTAAACTTTTATGATATTGAGATGCATAATGGAAATTTATTTTTGATATGTTTATCAATGTTTACCAACATTTTAATTTATATGATTATCCTAATTTAATTATAATTAACACACCATACTTTTCAATACTAAACATAGAATCATATATCTTTATAATTTGCATAATGCATTACCTAGGGAAGTATGTGGTGATTTTAAAAATAAAAATGTTTCCTATCAATTTCTATTTCTTGTTTTAGTACCTGTGTATTGTATTATTTCATGTGCACATAGTCTTAAATTAACCTTTTATTAACGAAAGAAATTTACTTGTAATTTTTCCCTCTTAATTTAGCTTAAATTAATTAATTAAAGAAAATATCATATCAACACATATAATATTAGGTATGTGGTATTGATAGGTAGTGGTATTGGCCCATGGTATTATAATAAGAGATATTTACAAGTTAATAATTTCTATAATAAGTTGAATCAATAAATATAATTACATTTTTTTTCTAAATTTATTTATGTTTAACTAATATGTTTCTTTTAATAATAATAACCATAATTTTTATTTATTTATTTATTTATTTTCCAGATATTACAATTTTGTTTAGCCCCTCATTATGATGAATTTGGGATTCCATGGAATACTCAAGACTTTGAAAATATTCAATATTTATGTCTAGATGAAAATATAAAGGGGTAACATATAGTGGAGTGCTTATTATTTCATCTTATAAAACGAAGTATTATGTCTAGATTTTTTATTTGATTTTTTCTTTATTTTTTGTTTTTATTTTGATAATATTACATAGGAATCATCCTTTCCAATTTGACTGTGACAGAAGAACTACTCAACAAGGTGTGGACGTAGTTTTTTTCCCAAAATTCTAATAACTATTTTTCTGATATTACAATTTTGTTTGACCACACTGATTATGATGAATTTAGGAATCGATGATGAATTTGGGAATCTAGGGAATACTGAAGACTTTGAAAATATTCAATATTTCTCTCGCAATGAAAATATTTAGAAGAGAGCCACATTATTTCATCTTGTAAAACGATGTATTATGTCTACATATTTTTAATTTGATTTTTTTTTCTAATTTTTGATAATATTACATAGGAATCATCCTTTCCAATTTGATTGTAACAAAAGAACTGTTGAATATTATTGAGAGCCCATACATAGGCTATTTTTTCTCAAATTTTAACAATTGTTTTTCTGATATTACAATTTTACTTATACATTTTAAATGCCGATATGGAATACTGAAAGGAGGTATTAACTGAAAATTTCTCATTTCATTCAAAGATTCTAAAAAATGTTCGACCCTTTAGATTTGAATGTCAGTTTAGGAAGTTACGAAATAGATTTATATAGTTTGAAAATACAAGAACAAGGACACTTTATGCCGAGTTATGTTGAATGTAATCACGGGCACTATAGAAGAAAATAGATATTTATAGTGTAATGAGACATATTTGGAGACTACATTTTTTTATCAAAATGATGGACAAAAAAACTACCAAAGATTAGGATCATATGATATTAAAGATTAGGGTTACTGATCTAAGATTAGGGTTCAAGTGTCATCATCAGTATTCAGTGTTGTCGTCAATTCAGTTCAACTTCGATAGTTCGACAATGTTGGTTATGGATCATTTTGTTCATGTAATATTTATGGTTTTCATGGCATTCAGTGGATATGGGTTTGTACCTGGCTGTTGACTTGTCTCCATCAATAGTTTTTCCAGGATTGGTCGACAACATGTGTCATTTTATTGCCTCACAAGTTGATCATCATTATGGGTTGTCATCCACATTGTAGGGTATGATATGGTTTGTTGACATAGGTTATCATCCTGTGATATTGGTACAAATGTAACTTTGTGATGAAGAAAAGGTACATAGGTTATTTTGTGAAACCTAAACCTAATACAAACCTAATGCTAAAAATCTAAACCCTAAGTGCATTAACCTAACACCTAAGCCCTAAACCATGTATCAAGGCCTAATTATATACCTAATGAATCATTGCCTAAGTATAAACCTCTAAACCTATGCTCATATAACTTTGGACTATATTCATATGTTAAAAAATTGTAAAACAAATATAAAACCAAGACCATAGGCCTTGACCACAACCACGTCGGAGGTTGGCTGCTAGATGTAACCGCTCGGTTGTTGTCACATGTGGGTGGTTAACGAAGCCATCGCTGCAACCATCGAGATAGCCGCCAGATGTCAGGTCGTGGTTAGACCACCCCATTCACATGCGGGCGGTCAACCTCCTCTGCCCGGTTAGCAAGCCGCCAATGGTCTTGTGGTTATTATAAAGTTTATTATGGTTTTTTTTGTTGAAGTTGTTAAAACAACAAATGTGATGGTCATTAAACCTAGCCTAGGTGTCATGAAACCACAAGACCAAGTTCGAAAACTCATCCTCAGACAACCAAATTCACCCTGAATTTACCCATGGTGGTTTTCATGAACGTGGAGGCTTTTAAAAGGAGAAGTTTTCCTTCATTGATCAGAAGAGTGGTTTTTTTACTTTTTTCTTACAGATTCTTAAGGTCTTAGGCAATTTTGTTTTCAGTGTTATAGGAGCATCCAGGGTCTGAATTGGAATCCGTAAGAGGCATTGGAAAATTGGTTAAGAGGACTACCTGATGAAAATGAACAGAAGTGCCTTTGTGCACATTTATACTGATCAAATATTTGTGTAATCAACAAATTCTTTTCATTCCTAATAAAAATGGTCGTCCATCTTGAAAGCGGACCCGAAGACGTAGTCCATGAGGAACGAACTTCGTCATCAATCTCGCTATTTAGTATCACCGTATTTTTACTATTTTCTCTTCTGTTATGCATATTTATTATGTTTAATTAACTATCGTAAAGTCTTCTTCTCAAGTAGTTTTCCTCGATTTCCGCACTTTTAGCTAACATTCAAATCATTAATGGTCAATCAATTCTACATCAGTTTTAGTTTATGATAATTTCAGATCACATAATTTGGTATCAGAGTAGGTTGCGTTTGTAGAATTTTCCATTTAATGTAGAGCCCCACTTCCTTCTCGACAAATAATGAGGGTGATCCATTACTTGTGTTAACATTTCCAAAAAATTTAAATATTACAATTCGTCATGACATCTGCAATATAGTTAGTAAAAGGGTTTTCACACTAGAATTCAAGTGTACACCTCAAATTCACATTTTTGACCTTTTCAACGGTCGATAAGGCCAAAAGTGCCAGCTCTTCAAACTCAAAACAACCTAGATACTTTTTCAAATTGGGGTGCATTACTAAAATTAAAACCCACTATTCACATTAAGGAGTTGTGTTATAAGAAAGATACAAGTTCCTTTTATTGCATTTTATTTCTAATGATAGACTAATCAATTGTAGTCATAGGTCGTTATGGTAATTTTCTAGTGAGTATTCTAAGTGAGTGATGAGTCATTCCTAAAAAAAAATACTCATTTTGCTCTCTAATATTTAGTTTTGAGTTATTTCAACTAATGTATTTCGGAATCATTTATTTGGAGAGCATTTTCTAGGCAATGTAAGGAAATGTCACTTGAAAAATAGATTTATATGTTTCTAAATTTACATTGTTATCATATTAATATAAATATGTCCCAAAAGTAAAAATAATATTACACATGTTTTAATGAATTCAATGATTAAGAAACAGAGTAAATTAGAAAAATAAAAGCATTTGTTACCACTTTATGTATACTTGTATTTCATTCTTCCTTCTCAACATCTATAGTTGTATTCAAATGAGAAATCTTTGATGTCGAACATTATTAGATATAGGAAGAATGAATATCATCCAATAGATATGATGTAATAACTTCTCATAATAAGGTTGTTAGGTACGAATCTCTCAATTTTCCTATATGACCATAGTCATTACTAAGAGTTTCGTTGAACAACATGGCAAGTAGTCCAAATCATACATATGAGTTCCTTGTTTCACTCGAAGCACATGTCATTTCTTCTAAAAAAAATTACAATGAGAAACAAGAAAAGAATGAAAATATTTAAGGATGAACATGCAATACTATGAATCATTTAGTTCATATCTTAGAGTTGATTCATGACTAAATTTACATGCATGCCATGTATAGTTTTTTTTATGATATATGAAAGGGTTAAGAAATATATATATATATATTTTTAATACACAAGTTTTAGAAATATTAATGGACCAGAAATTAAGTTTTATTTTGTATCATTTGGATGGATATTCAATTTATTATAGAAAAACATTATGAGATATGATAAATTTTTAATCATTAATTGACATGCTTTGAGCTCAAACCATGTCTTTATATTTGATCCTTGAAGGGAACCGTTATGACATCATGATGATAACAAATCATTTAGAAAGTTGTAAACACTATTTATATCCTAAGAATTAATAGATGATTTCACAATTTTTCCATAAAATAATCTTACAATCCTTTAGGCCAAAATGAATTTTTGATATATTAGTTTAAAGAGTATCAATATAAAGGGAAAAATAAAATATTAATTAAATTTAAAAAATACTATTTTTAGGTTTAATAAAGCTTTATAATATGTAATACTATGTGTTTATCACCACTGATAATATAAATGTGTTCAAATACTATTCAGATAAAAGAGACATTCATATCATCATCCAGAAATAACTAACTGTAACCATTATTTTAAAACTTATATGAACAAAGTTCACAAACTTTTATTGAGATTGAGATAACAGAAATGTTTTGCGAAATGATTACATTACATGAATGGCATTTATTTATTTACTTGCTAGGAGGTGATGAGAACATAAGGTAAAAGCAAGCAGACCAGACCACATTAGTGATGTGCATGTGCTCCTCGTGAGATTTAATAGCACAAAATATGAGACCAGGGAGATTAAGCATGCGGGATAGGACGAAGGCGATGGGCATGGGGAGGTGGAGATGGAGGGCAGTGAGAATGAGGGGGTACAGGGTAGCCCGGCTTGTGGCACCCAGATGCAGCCTTTGTTGACCCTTCTGCCAATCTTCCAGAACCTACTTCTTCGTTAGACTTAGCGGCAGCAGCTTCAGCTTCAGCTGCAGCGTGTGTCACAAGAATCGTCGAAGTTAACAACAGCATTGCTACTATTGATATCCAGCACAACCGCGCCGTTTCCATCTTGTTAATATAAAGTGAAAATAAAATGATGAATTCTAACTCTACTTGCAGAATGTATAACGGAATCGATAATAGAAAAAGGAATTGCGAATTGCGTTTTGGAATTGTAGTGCGATGGATGGATCTTACTTATAGACAACACACCGGCATGGCATGGAGGGTTTACAATCGGTCGAAGGAATTCAGTGTATTTATGTTTAACTAATATATTTATTCTTTTAATCATAATAATAATAATAATAATTAAAAAAATGAAATAATAATTTAGTTATGTTTTATGATATTGATATGTATAATGAAGATGTAATTTTGATATGTTTATCAATGTTTACCAATCTTTTAATTTATATGATCATCCTAATTTAATTATAATTAACAAAAGACACTTTTCAATACTAAAATCATAGAACCATACATCTTTATAATTCACAGACTCGTTTAATTTATATGATCATCCGAATTTAATTATAATGAACTAAACACATTTTTCAATACTAAAATCATAGAACCATACAGCTTTATAATTCACAGACTTGATTAACTATGGAACCATGGTGAAATTTGAAGAAAAGAAAAAATTCCTACCAATTTCTTGTTTTAGTATTTCTATATTGTATTCTTTCATGTGGGCATCATCTTAAATTAACCTTTTATTTCCTAAAGAAATTTACTTGTATTTTTATTTCCCTCTTAATTTATCATAAATTAATTAATTATAGAAAATATCATATCAACACATATAATATTAAGTATGTGGTATGTGTTCAGGCCATACATTTTGACGAGGTGTGTTTTTAGGCCATAAATATTGAATCAGGTGGCAGACCCTTCATGTCCAGAGAATCGGTCATGATGAATTGAAGTGCTGGAAACTTTATCTAGAAATTAAGCCCAAAAGGTTACTTAAGGAGAAGAATGAAAAGAAGGCAATTGCAGTAGTCCAGCAAGATCTAAGTTTAGATTCAGGTGATGAAAGGAGGATAACCATCATGGTTACGATAGGTAAAACCTCCAACATTAGTTCAAGATCAAAAACTATTGCATATTCATCTAACATAAATCCTCCACATGAGGATAAGAGATTTGATTTGTTTAACATAAGGATAACTTCTAAGCATACAAAGATAGATACAATGTTTGATAGTGGATCACAGGCGAATCTAATCTCTGAATATTTAGTTAAAAGTTTGCGTTTGGAAAGACAAAATCATCGAAGACCTTACCCATTAGGATGGCTAATCAATGGAAACATCATGTAATAAATGAAGAAAAAGTGCTTCAAACAAATCAACAGCTAAATCAATACTTTTAAAGACAAACTAAGTTGCAGCAAGTTCACTTAGTAAATAGGAAGCATAAAAGTATGTCAATTCAAGTAGATGGCTTGATATCAAGTATATCTTTGATTGTCTCTATCATTATGAAAAATAGTTTGTCTATACATATTGATGGTATTAAACATCATCCAGTAGAGACTATTTTCAAAGATTGTGAATCACTAACTCATGGTTCTTAGTGGAAAGAAATCAATTGCCATGTTGATAATAGGTTGTTTGCCCATCATCGTAAGTTGTTCATATCGTAGATGGATGAAAAAGGTCACTGACTCAAAACGTTCCATGGTCAACATCATCACGGTCATCATTTGCGAGTGATTGATCAAATGTATTGGTACATCATTAGGTCAAGGTGGAAAGAGAGGGAGTTCTACCCTCATCGACTAATTTTTTCGTCAAACTTTTGTGGTCCAAAAGCTTTCAAGTGGAGAGGAAGTCTCGAGGAGAATTCCATTGATTCAGTTGCACAAGTGTTTAAGTGTCATCATCAGTATTCAGTGTCGTCGTCAATTCCGTTAAGATTCGACAATTTGACAATGTTGGTTATGGATTAGGTTTTTCAGGTAATGTTTATGGTATATATGGCGTTGAGTGGATATGGGTTTGTACATAGCTATCAACTTGTGTCCATCAATAGTTCCGCTAGGATTGGTCGATGACATGTGTCGTGTCATTGCCTCACAGATTGATCATCATTTTGGGTTGTCATCCACTTTGCAGGGTTTGATATGATTTGTCGACATAGCTTATCGTCCTATGATATTAGTACAAATGTCACTTTTTGATGAAGAAAAGGTACATAGGTTATTTTGTGAAACCTAAACCTAATACAAACCTAATGCTAAAAACCTAAACCCTAAGTGCATTAACCTAACACCTAAGCCCCAAACCATGTATCAAAGCCTAATTCTATACCTAATGAATCATTGCCTAAGTCTAAACCCCTAAACCTATGATCATATAACTCTCAGACTATATTCATATGTTAACACATTGTAAAACAAATATAAAAACAAGACCATAGGCCTTGACTGCAACCACATCAGAGGTTAGTTGCCACATGTAACCACTAGGCAGTTGTCACATGCAGGAGGTTAACGAAGCCATCACTGGAACTGTCGGGATAGCCGACAGATGTCAGGTCGTGGTTAGACTACCCCGTTCACATGCAGGCGGTCAATATCCTCCGACCGGTTAGTAAATCACAAGCAGTCCTGTGGTTATTATAAAGTTTATTTATGGTTTTTTGGTTGAAGTTGTTAAGACAACCAATGCGATGGTCAATAAACCTAGCCTAGGTGTCATGGAACCACAAGAATGAGTTCTAAAACTCAACCTGAGGCAACCAAATTCACCCTGAATTCAACCAAGGTGGTTTTCATGAACCTAGAGGCTTGTAAAAGGTGAAGTTTTCCTTCATTGATGAGAAGAGTGGTTTTTTGACTTTTTGCTGGCAGATTCTAGAGGTCATAGGCAATCATGTTTTTGGTGTTATAGGAGCATCCGAGGTGAGAATTGGAATTCGTAAGAGGCGTTGGAAAGCTGGTTCAGAGGGATATCTGATGACAGTGACCAGAGGTGCCTGGGTGCACATTCAAACTGATCAAATCTCTGTGTAACCAACACCTTCTTTTCATTCCTAGTAAAAATGGTCGCCCATCTTGAAAGTGGAAATGGAGATGTAGGCCATCAAGGACGAACTCTGTCATCAATCTTGATGTCTGGTATCAATGTGTTTTTACTGTTTTCACTTTTGTTATGTATCTTTATTATGTTTAATCAACTGTCGTAAAGTCATCTTCTCAAGCAGATTGCCTCGATTTCCACAATATCAGTTAACATTCAAATCATTAATTGTTAATTAATTCTACATCAGTTTTAGTTTATGATCATTTTAGATCAGTTACGTAGGCATGGGGTTTAAAATTTGACTAGCTCAATCTGATTCTCTTAAACATGCCCAATTAGGAACTCTCAGAGGCCATGAAAATCACAATCTACTAATTTCATATCGAGCTCTCGTGGCATCATGTATCTTTTTATACCAGGATTTGGCCTTGAAATGACTTTCTAAACTATAAAACAATTCCTATAAAGGTTCGTGTTTTTGAAATAAAACTTCTACTTCAGGAACTTCAACTCTCCATTCATCCAAAAAATAATGAAAACTAAAAGAAAATTTTTAATAAAACATCTGCCTACATCTCGAGATCGTTCCTTCCAACTACCTTCACCTAGGATAATCGAATTGTTGAACATTCTCCAATCGTCTAACATATAATCCAAATGCTCAATTTGATAAATATGGACAGGAGGGAAGTTATTTTCAAAGGGGAATGCCTTATGGTATAAATATAGAGGAGGGAAGTGATTCTGTAACTATTGATCTCATTGTCCCCTTGCACTTTCCTACTTTCCATTGCCTTCTTTCTCCAAATCCAATGTGCTCCAAGAATTCTCCAAGAAAACTCTAAGTGTGGAAGTGTGTGAGAGAGAAAGAAATAGAAGGGAGCTCGAAGCTAAAGATGCAAAAATCTAACATTGAAAAATGACATGCACTGATCCTCAAAAGTATATCTATAATTGAGGCCTCTATTTTCCCCATTTTCCTCTATTTTTCCTTAAATTTAATTCTCATGAAAATATGTGACCTTTCACCTTTCTTTTCTCCTATTTTCCATTATTTTCATAAATAAGTGTCAATAAGTGTCTCTTTGCCTTTACCATTTCCTTTTCTAATTTGCTTTAGCCATAATAAACCAAATGAATACCTAGGATTTTTTTCCCAATATTCGCCTTGGGATATGTGTCCCATGACCTTGGTCTTATTTTTTCCTTTATTAACTTTATTACATGTATTTTTATCCAGGGTTATTACATAACACTCCCCCTTAGGGGAACACCATCCTTGTGCTTCAATGACACCTATAACTAGTAAGACCACTAAAAACTGAAACATACTACCCCATAGAGATTTATAACCCAGTTCATTACAATATTTATAATGACTTCTTAATGAAAACATGACAACCATACTAGATCTTTATAACACAACTCATTACAATACATACAATCAGAACCACATATACTCATGAACCATTTCTTCAACTAGAAAATAATCATACTTTCTATGGAGCTTTAACCACAAATCGATAGAGTTTTTACAATAATATAAAAATATATGCATATGTACATTTACTTAACCAACAAATAAAAGGATATGGTGCCCATATAAGCAACAAGGGAATCTATAGGCTCACACCTCCACCCTCAACGTAGTACTAGGATTCACCTCCTTAGGAAGTCTAGAATCCACTGCCAAAGACAAACCTACATCCATTGTCCAGCGCTAAAATCGCGTGCCACTTGTCTTCTCAATGAACAACTACTAGCTCATTTTTATAGGGGACCCCCTTGTTGGGAAAAATACTGAGGGGGGTGGGGGTGAATCAATATTTTAAAACTCACTTAAACCTTTCAATTTCTTATTTAGATTTCTGTATGCTCATTAAGTAAAACATCGTATGCACGCACCAACGAAGAAGGACAGCTACACATATCCAATTAACTAACTTTTCATATATTTTTCCATTTGTTCTACTTTAACGAGTGTATCATCACTTCATTAACATTCAATTAAAAAGTATCCATGAGAAGTAAAAACAAAATAAACCATCATACATAATCATCATAGTAACACATGAGGAGACCATAATTTTTAGGTGGAAACTCAATGTGTAGAAACCATTATTATTGTTCTCTTTGTCTTCATCCTTTATTATAAATGAAAACATCTTACAATCTTGTACTGGCACATACTATTACCAATACGCAATCACCTACCTACACAAGGATACAATCTTCTCTCATTCTCCAACACCCTCTAGAAGGGAAATCCAATCCCCTGATCTCATTTATTGGTACCCACCAGAAGAGAGCTCCAACCTCTTAATCATATTTACCAACTACCAGTTCATATTGATTTATCTTCTTCTTGTTCATATTGTTTTGATCGTTCTACTGGATTCCGCTATTTGAAAGTAGAAGTAGATTCTTCTCATGTGCTTTAGTACATTGCATGAGCTTGTAAATCTACAATATTTTCTATAGTTAACATAGGTTTTGATATCCTACTCATCTAGAAGGCATGATATCCTTGTCTTCCAGATCATGTAGTTGGATGCACCCTCTCAAACCGATCCTAATCTCGCAGCCCATGAGCTGCCATGTTTGCAAGTGAAATGTCAAATTGCCTCCTCTCTCTTTTGCATTGCTGCTGGGCTGGCCTACCGACCCCATGTTGGAGTTAGTAGATCTGCGGCTCCCTCCTACTACTTAGCAAATCAGAATTCAGATTTCTTCGCTGGAAGTCATTGGAGGAAGAAGTCCCTTAAGTGTGTCTTCTTCTCACCCCACTGACGCTATTTTGACAATAGCTGCTACAAAATATCTGTGTCCCAACTGAAGATATGCTCTACAAGGAAACATATGCTGCTCACTTCTACCTCTAGAAAGCTTTGATTTGGAGATCAAATTTCTCTATCAACTCACTCTGAAAAATCGAATTCTCCTCCAAACTTTGACCTCCTTAGCCCAAGAATTGTGTTGTCTCTGGGGTTTCAAATTGCTACCTCTGCAGTAATTTCGAATTCCTCTTCCTTTCTGCTTCTGATCTCTTCTGCTCATGATTTCTTTTGTTATACCATGTGAAAATTTAGTTAGTTGATTCCTACTACAACAACTAATGTTAATTCTTCTTATTGTTAATTTGATTAAACAATTTACTTGTTGTGTGCTACGAAAAATATTGAATTAAATATACTACGACATACACAAATACAAATGGTGGAAACTAAATACAAGACAGACGAGAAATAATTATCACACACATCTACACAATTATTTCTGGACAAATGTCCCCGGAAAAACTTAGTGTGGGAAAACTAGTGCAGTACCTAAGGGTTTACATGATTAAGGAGTAGTAATCTAAGTACAAATCTATGGATGCTTTAGAACTAGAAATCCATGTAGAGAAAACATATGAAAAACATCTAGTGAGGAAGTTCCCACTTCCATTGGTAATCCGACACTAACCTTAGCTCAAGTTGCGCTGCCCCTTGCTGCGTCTATGCTGCCTTTTCATCAGCTTAATCAGTTTTGTGTCAGCCTGTTGGCACAAGTGTAGCTCCCTCCCTCTGCTCCTGATTAGCTTCTACTTTGGGAAATATATCTTTTGGCTCTCCAGGCTCCCACTCTATCTTCTTCCTCTAAAACTTGACTTCTCCTCATTAAATATGAATCTCCCTCTAAAGGTACGTGCCACCTCTCTTCACTGTGTCAACATTTCTATGGAGTACATTTTGTCTCTACTATACACTCCTCAGATCTGGAAAAGCTTTCTTCGAAATACTATCTCTGCCTCTCAGTGCAAGAAACCACTTCAAATCTGTATTTGGTAACTTTTGCATCACTCCCTTCAGAAATTTTATCTCTGATATCTTACTTGATGTTCTCTCCAACTTCTGAGTAAGTCTGCTCTTATAATCATTCAGTTGAGAACCAATGACCCAGATTAGATTCTAATCAATAGCTCAAATAATTTTTGATTGATCCTCATCTTCTTCTAGAAGTTTCACCCATAGATTGATTAATACCATTTAATTATTTTAATTTCCTAAGCTTAGACTTAGGGACCCATTAAAAATAATTAATTATTTTAATAAAACTGTCTCGAGGTGGAATTTCCCAAAATGGTTTTTACGTATTATGGAATACATGTTCCCAAGCCTCCCTACAATTTTTGAAGCTTACAGCACATCAGATACTATTAGAAATAAACAATTTACACCTTTATAAGTCATGCTAGCCACATATTCTAGAAATCAAAAGTGCATATCATCATGTTTATATTCATATCATCATTAAGTTTGTGATGCAGGAGCACCCAGCAACAAAGCCAACAAACCTGGACTAGAGGATGAGAATAAAGAAAAAACTGTTTTAAAGCCAAAAAAAAAAAGTTAAAGCGGATAAGTGGCTTTAAAGTAGATAAGGGATACTTATCTCTCATGCATGCGCCTTTAGTTGGAGAAAAACAAGGATAGCGTCGATCCTTCCCATCTAAGATTTCTTGTATATGTATGTAGTGTGATAGGGTGAAAAATATATCTATTCTGTGAGAAATATTGTGCTGGTCAAGATGTAGCAGAGCAAGACTTCGTTTTAAGGCTGAAACGCCTTAGCATGTAAACGTTTTGTGATATATAAACCTGGGTTCAGTATTATGTGTATACGCCTTCGTGTGCCTTTAAGAAATGAAGTTAAATCTGTCTTTTGTATGATTACGATGTGAATTATGGTGTAGTTGTTAAATATGTTGGTCCATTACTGTTCAACATTATGTATGTTAACTATTGTTTGGAAGGGTTTTCAAATTTACGGTTCCATAACAAAGTAAAACTCTGTTCACATAATTTAAATTCAGATTGATGCGAATGCCTGTAAGTGAACTGAGGTTGCGCCCTCATTGCTTAAAATACAGAAGTCCGAATTGCGGTCTCTTTATAATTGGTATATGCGTGGAGAGCTGTAAACGTTGGGCAGCGTAAATACATGTTTATAGCCTGTGTGCGGGTGCATCTGGGTGCATCTAACTACGTTGTTTCATTGATATATTTTTTTAAACTGTGCGTATTCTACAGTTAATCCAATGTTGCCATTATTGTTGTCCTTCGTCCATTCATTCAGTTGAGAAATGAAACCATATTTTATAGGGATGATCTGGAATTTAATACCCCCACACAGTTTGTGGCTACAATCCATGTCAAAACATGTCCTTAAAAACATCACCCAAAAAGGCATACCCAAATTAATCTATGTTGAATAGGAAATTTCAATAATTGCATCACATTTTACACATTGAAATTTTATATGTTCATGCTGTTTTCCATACTTTCAACACTTTTATTGGATGTAATATTTTTAGTATGTATTTGGTTCCATATAAAGAAATACCAACAATTCTAAGTAACTTTGACAACATCGCAACAATTTATTTACATACATATGAACAAAAAAGGTGAGAAAGTGAATGTTTTAATTTAAATCCTACAAAGGAGTGGGATACTTGTTTGCAAAATAGGGAAAACAAGTCCATCAATCTCACCTAGTAAAAATAAACATAATTCCACATGAGACTCACATTCATGCCAACAATGGATAAGTTGAAACATATCATAAATTTTGCAAGCTCGGAGAAAGGTAAATGGGAAGGCTAGATATATCCCATATAATGAAAGTAATTAGATTCATTGTGGTCATTTCAAAATGTAAGTCTGTAGATGTAGTAGCCACATAGAAAGAAAACAAGAACTCCACTTCATAGATAAGAGAATTCACCCATCTAACACGTATTCTTCCCACTCCCCCAAATTATGTGTAGTGAAAGAAAACAAGAACTCCACTTCATAGATTAGAGAATTCACCCATCTAACACATATTCTTCCTACTTCCCCAAATTATGAGTAGTGTTGTGACCTAGAATAGAAATAAATGCATATAACTCAAACTCCCTCTCTCTGACATAGAAATGTATATGTATAATAATTCCACCTTGAAGAAAAAATTTCGAGGTTGATGGTTTGTACCAAAAAAAATAAAATAAAAAAATTGAATCAATGAATATTATTACATGTTTTTTTAAAATTTATTTATGTTTAACT
>APFE030282874.1:0-11872 GCA_000404065.3 Pinus taeda
CGCGAGGATGTATTTGATCACTCTCTCTGAACCAGCTTGGACGCGAGGATGTATTTGATCACTCTCTCTGAACCTGCTTGGTCGCGAGGATGTATTTGATCACTCTCTCTGAACCAGCTTGGGCCCGAGGATGTATTTGATCACTCTCTCTGAACCAGCTTGGACGCGAGGATGTATTTGATCACTCTCTCTGAACCTGCTTGGTCGCGAGGATGTATTTGATCACTCTCTCTGAACCAGCTTGGGCCCGAGGATGTATTTGATCACTCTCTCTGAACCAGCTTGGACGCGAGGATGTATTTGATCACTCTCTCTGAACCTGCTTGGTCGCGAGGATGTATTTGATCACTCTCTCTGAACCAGCTTGGGCCCGAGGATGTATTTGATCACTCTCTCTGACGCAGCTTGGGCGTGAGGATGTATTTGATCACTCTCTCTGAAGCAGCTTGGGCACGAGGATGTATTTGATCACTCTCTCTGAGGCAGCTTGCGCGCGAGGATATACTTTCAACTTTATCAAACAAATGTCAAATACACAAAACCGTATATCTCAACTCTACCCAGAGATTTATACTTTCAACTTTATCAAACAATTACACAAAACCGTATATCTCAACCCTACCTAGACAAATTATACTTTCAACTTTATCAAATAATTACACTTTGCTTGGGCGGGACCACGAGCATTTCTGATCACTCTCTCTGAGGTAGCTTGCGCACGAGGATATACTTTCAACTTTATCAAACAAATGCCAAATACACAAAACCGTATATCTCAACTCTACCCAGAGATTTATACTTTCAACTTTATCAAACAATTACACAAAACCGTATATCTCAACCCTTCCCAAACAAATTATACTTTCAACTTTATCAAATAACTACACTCTGCTTGGGCAGGACCACGAGCATTTCTGATCACTCTCTCTGAGGCAGCTTGCGCGCGAGGATATACTTGCAACTTTATCAAACAAATGTCAAATACACAAAACCGTATATCTCAACTCTACCCAGAGATTTATACTTTCAACTTTATCAAACAATTACACAAAACCGTATATCTCAACCCTACCTAGACAAATTATACTTTCAACTTTATCAAATAATTACACTTTGCTTGGGCGGGACCACGAGCATTTCTGATCACTCTCTCTGAGGCAGCTTGCGCGCGAGGATATACTTTCAACTTTATCAAACAAATGTCAAATACACAAAACCGTATATCTCAACTCTACCCAGAGATTTATACTTTCAACTTTTTCAAACAAATACACAAGACCGTATATCTCAACTCTACCCAGAGATTTATACCAGCGTGCACCCCCAACCACTCCAATGGAAGAAATTTCCACGGCCAGGGTGCACCCCGACGAATCCAAAGGAGAAAATTTCCGAATATCTACATTCACACCTAACCTCATAAGCAAAGGTGTTGTGTTAGGCTTAGTCTAACCTTATCTTTTTCTTATATCAATTTTAGTCCATTTTCCTATAAATCCAACATCCTTTTCCATCAAATTTATTGGGAATTTATTTATTTTTTCAATATTTTATTCAAAAATTAACATATTTACAATTTTTTCTCAATCAATTTTAATTCAAATCCAACATTTTACTCAAAATTTAATATAAATTTATTTTTACTCTCAATTTACCAAATTTCAAGAGGAATCAAATTTCTTTTCATTCTAAAAAAGATGTCTCAAAATATTTCATCTTTCTCTAAAATATATTTCTCAAAATTAAAAAAAAATTAAGCTCGTTATAATTTCCTGTTAAGTGTGTCTACTGTAGCAACTCCTAACCCTCGGGGGCTAACAGTCTCCATTCTTTCTTGCCTTCTCGAGTGCAGATATACGAACTTCTGCTGCAGCAACTCCTAACCCTCGGGGGCTAACAGTCTCCATTCTTTCTTGCCTTCTCGGGTGCAGATATACGAACTCACTGGAGTCCCCACACTAGGTGTCGCCCAAGTCGCTCAGAATTGGAATTTGGTCCAATGACATTGATTCCAACCAGATATCCTTGTAGAATTATTAATTATAATTAATTACAATTATAATTATTAATTGTATGCTTTTTATTTTATTTTATTTTGATATAATTAAAATGTTAAATAATACATTATCATATCTCTGTCATATTGAATTAGCACTTCTATGCTAAAAAGAAAAATAAAATACTCAAACTACTTTAATTTTTTAACATTTGTTTGAACCAAATTGATCTAAAATCTAATTTAAAATTTCATAAAATTTAAGTTAAGTTTGACATCACCAACCATCAACCAACATAGCACACTCGCTATGACACTCATGATTGTGATCGATATTAAGTTGTTGAAGAGCGCACACACCTATTGATTAAGTTGTACCCAATAAATGGAGAATTTTGACTCACTATTCTTTAAGGCATATCTTAACTAATAGACAAAATGGTCCTTTTTAAGGTATTTTTTCTGATTAGTTTTAACCAAAATTTGGTAGAGATTTTTAAAAACTTGATTTTACGTTGTTTCATCTACATAATTCAATTGCCCAGGTTTTTCAAGGTGTTGAATCTATCTATGCATTCAAAAATATACTTTAAACAACAAAAAATCACAATCTTGCTTGAAATTGCATAGTTGTTTTTCAGGATGTTGAATCTATTTGTGCATTCAAAAATGTATTTTAAACAACAAAAAATCACAATCTTGCTTGAAATTGCATAGTTGGATTCCACTGAAAAATGTTATTTCATCTATTAACATAAAAAGAGACTATTCTTAGCCCCTTAGGGTGCAAGGACTCTATGAATAGGCATGCCATTTTCCTATTAAAAAACCAATTTTAATGAAATCTTTTTCACACAAATACGCAGTTCTCTTAAATTTCATTAGGTGAAGGTCAATATATTGTTTGCATTATTTTGGCTTGAGGTCCAATTTTAATGAAATCTTTTTCACACAAATACGCAGTTCTCTTAAATTTCATTAGGTGAAGGTCAATATATTGTTTGCATTATTTTGGCTTGAGGTCCAATTTTAATGAAATCTTTTTCACACAAATACGCAGTTCTCTTAAATTTCATTAGGTGAAGGTCAATATATTGTTTGCATTATTTTGGCTTGAGGTTTTGATAACCCGTGATTTTATCCATAATATTCATATTTTTTTAATGTAACCTATTTAAAAGTGTAAAGACTCCATTGTAAATATCATTGGGCCATGAATGATCTTTGCTGGTTTCCAAGGTAAAAAATTGTGTGCATGCTATTAAAGTCTAGTTTTTTATGATGTATTTGTTTATTTCTTTCACATTACTGTTTTATTTTTTTACCGATTGGAATGACAACTAGAGTTGAGTGTGGATGGCCTAGTAGAGTCTGTGTGTAGAAGGTTGGTCTTAATTCCAAGCTAATAATTGAAGAAGGTTCTAAAAAGAGCAAAGCCAAGACAAACAAAAGTTGCATACTTGTGATCTGCAATCGTCATACATTCTACACTATGGGTGCATGGTGTTTTAATCGTTGTTGAATTTGGTGAGTAATGTAAGAAGAAGAAAAAAAACAAGGAAATATCCTATGACAAGCGATAAAAGGTAGATCATGATCTACTCGATGTGAGTGATGGTGGACTTGAATATGTGGATTCACTTTGCATATTCATGGTAAATATGGGGCAAGAAACTAATGATCTTAGTCATGTTACTACTCTCTGCGACTCCTCCAACAGAAATAATGAATTCATTGAGTTTTATGTCGAGGTGCTTTTGAGCATGAAGATGAAGGTTGTTTCCATAAGGATTGTCGTAGTAATCTCCACTAGAAAGAAAACCTTAAGGATGATGCACAAGTGGACATCAACCAAGTTCTTTTGCTAGCTAGATCTCAATATAGTTTAAACTCATTATGGTGTGTGAGGGTGGAGGAACCACCTTTCAAGAGGAGTTTCCATATTTTTATATCAATTTCTTAGGAGTTGTGGGAGGAAATCATTGAATCCCTCCACCATGATAGAATCACATGGAAGGGAAGAGATGAGCACAATCAATGATGGAGGCATACATGTTGGAGTTGTAGAACAACTTGCTAAACATGTTTTTAAGCCATAGTCTAACTTATAGAAGAAATGGCCTTTTTTCACGACCATTTTTCTAGTTAATTTCAATCAAAACCCAATAGAGACTTTTGAAAACCTGAGTTTAAATTGTTTAATTTGCATAATTCGAGTGCCCCAGGGTTTTTTACGGTGTTGAGTCTATTTATGCAGTCAAAAATGCATTTTAAACAACAAAAAAATCTTGAAATTGTATTGTCGAATTTTGGTGAATTCCAATGAAAAAGGTTATTTTGTCTATAAGTTAGACTACACAATTTTTTAAGGCCATGGAGAAGCTATCGAGAATAAAGTCCGCATCATGTGTGCATATGCAGTCAAAAGATATGGTGGCCATGATAAAGGAGGATGATGCCCACTAAATAGATGCGAGCTATGTTGATTAGACGCTATGTCGATCTAGCAAGCACAAATGGTGTTGGAAGACCAGGAAAAGTTATGGATCGACACTGGCTGGAAATATAGAACGAGGTTGCATAGCTGCATGGACGAGAAAATGATATGCAGTAAATGGTGTTGTGGTTTGATGAAGGAGTGAACATGTGAAGGAGAGTTGCAGTGGTGTGTGAACACTCTAAATTTTTTTTGGTCCATGTTGTAAATCCTAGCTATGCACAAGTTGTATTGCCTAAGGTTGTTGTAAAACTTGTCATTTAAGCATACATGTAGCGTGGTAGTACTTGATTTCTCAAGTTGTGGAATGAACTACTCGAATAGGGATGAGGGGGCCAAGCATACTAGTAGGATAGCTTGAGTTTAGTTTATTATAAGACCTATTATTTAGGCAGACATGTTGGAGTGCAGTGGTGCAATAAGTTGTGGATGATCACGATGTGGGATGGACAACTTGAGTAGGTATGAGGGTGGCATGTGTACTCGTATGCTAGCTTGAGGTAGGATATGTGAAATCTCAATGTGTGAGATGGTTGATGAACATGCACCAAAAAAATGTCCTAGAAAACTAGCACATACAATGGTTGGTTACCCACGTATTTCATTGGAAAGTAAATTTTTTATATGGACTTCAACAGAGTGATTGGGACCAGGTTAATCTTCCCAAGTCAATTTTAAGGGGGGGGATTGTTAGGGTAGTTCGACAAAAGTTTAAACAATTAGAGTCAATTTATTGTTAGTGATTTTCAAGCTCTAGGTTTTGATAACCCATGTTTTCTCTCATGGCATTCTTTTAATGTATCTTATTTAAAGGCATAAATCTGCCATTGTAAATGCTTTTGGGCCATGAATGATCATTCAATTGGTTTTCCCATAAGGTTTTCCAGGGTTAAAACATTGTGTCCATGCTATTAATGTTTATGTGTTTATGATTTATTTGTTTATTTATCTCACATTATTGTTTTATTTTCTAACATAAACAACACGACCTTACCTTTTACACAAAGAAATGATTATAAGATTAATAGATAAATGGATAAAATGTGATGTTAAGCAACACAATATCAGATATATATTGGTTTTTTTATTTTTATGAACCTCAAATCAATGTTTAAAATAAAAGTAGTGAATCCCACTATTGATGGGTACTCCAACACTCATAAGCCATTGATCCTTCCAATATGCATGTCACCACATGCAATAATGGGTATATGACACTTGGTTAGTTCAAATTAACTTCATAACCTTTATTCAAACTAACTTCATAATCTTTGATGGGATTGGCATAGGTACATTGTCATGTTGTAGCTGAGCTTTAGTGCTTTGACTAACCTTTGTGGCAATGACCCTTGTTTCAACACTAGTTGGCTTTAAAAGGTCAAAGATTTTGGAAGTACACCCTACTGTTTGTGTTGTTTGGGTAAGTTTCTACATGCCTAAGTTGTTATTCTATTTCATCCTATTTCATATCCAGTCTTCGAGTGAGCTTTTCTTTGGTTAAGAGGTAGGGTGGCCTCCTTTCTCTATCTATCTTTGTTCATTTTCTCCATACTCACTTCTTCATGTTTTTTTGCCTTTTTTTTCTATTCAGGGCTTGTTTTGCTCTCTCTCTCTCTCTCTTTCACACACACACACACACACACACACACACACACACACACAAACACACACATGCACACACACACACACACACACACATTCTGTGGTCACCACTAAATTTGGTGCTTTTTAGTCCCTTTTCCTTATTCACCTTCCTTTCATACCTTTGAACCTTACTCTATCCCTCACCATGGTGCATCCTAGCTCCTCACATGGTTATCTTGGTCAAAGAAAGAGAAGGGGGCATCCTCATATGAATCCCACTCAATCTAGAGGCATCAATGACAACTCATTACTAGGAGAATATCCCCAATTTTATGCAAGAATATATACATTCACATAGCATTTTCCCTATTCACCTTCCTTTCATCCCTATAAACCTTACTCTATCTCTCACCATCATGCATCCTATCTCCTCCCATGGTTATCTTGGTCGATGAAAGAGAAGGGGCATCCTCATATGAATCCGAATTCAATGTAGAGGCGTCAATGACAACTTATTACTAGGACAATATCCCCAATTTTATGCAAGAACATCTACATTCACATAGCCTTTTCCCTATTTACCTTCCTTTCATCCCTCTGAACCTTACTCTATCCCTCACCATGGTGCATCCCATCTCCTCCCATGGTTATCTTGGTCGAAGAAAGAGAAGGGGCATCCTCATATGAATCCCAACTCAATATAGAGGCATCAATGACAACTCTTTACTAGGAGAATATCCGCAATTTTATGCAAGAACATCTACATTCACATAGCCACTATGCACCCAACCACTCCAATGAAAAAAAATAAAAAAAAAATCTAAATATCTACATTTACCAGTAACCTCATAAATAAAGGTGTTAAGCTTATACTATCCATATTTTTTTCTTATATCCTTTTTTACTTGAAATCCAACATCCTTTTCCATCTAATTTATCAGAAAAATCTAAAAAAAAAATCAATATTTTATTCAAAATTTAACATATTCATTATCTTTTTCATCCATTTTAATCATAGTTCATTAATTATGTCGTAAGTCATTTCCCTTTGAAATGAATTGCCCCAGCCGTCACCATGTCCTATTGTTCACCGTGGATTTGTGGTGTTAGACGATTGAACAAAGTTTGATTGTTGATCCAAAACTAAAACGGTTCATGAAACTGAAACAGTTCATGAATTTTCGTCCTTGCCGTTCACCCTATGATTTGGTCTTTCTAAGTCTGATTTCTAGAAATTGCCTATTTCCTTTTGCACCAGCAAGGCCGAACAGAGCAGCAATGATAAGAAGAATGATGTTGAAAATATTTGCATCAACAGCGATATTGAATGCGTGGTTTGTCTTGATCAATTCAAGGGTGGTGATAAATGCCTTGTGTTACCAAAATGTAGCCATTGTTTCCATGTTCCCTGTGCAGATGTTTGGCTCTCTCAGTGCTCCATATGCCCCATTAGCAAAGGCAGTGTTTGAAATTATTAATATTGATCAACACCCATCGACCGAAAAGCCTCAGAATTCAATGGAGATTAACCCTGCATAGGAACAGGCACCTGGGCCTCAGTTAGATACTATGGGTAATATTAACTATGATTCTCACGTGGATAATGTCGTCATTGAGATTCCTTTGTAGAATAGATAGTTCATAATTTTTCTTGAAATTTTGTTGCGGACTGTATTGGTTTTTCTGTGTAGTGAAGTGAGTTGTGTAGGATTTGTATTCGCAATTTTGTTATCCAATGTACTCCTGTCATATTTTTCTTTTGAAGATAATATTGCATCGATGTAGAATAAAACCATTTATTCTTTAGCAGGGTAGTCATAATTTTTACATGTGAAATTTCATTTTGGATTGCTTTTGCCTTCCAAGGTAATATGGGATATATGTGAAATAGAACTACTTATTCTTCAACAGGGTAATCATAGTTTTTACATGTGAAATTCTGCTTTCGTTATTAATTTTAGGCCTGTAGGTCTGAAGCAGCCCTTTTATTTTGTCCATATATGAATTATTGGATTAGAGTCTGACATTTGTGAATTTGATATTCTGTGCTAGCATTACGCTTGGCATACATCAATGCTTACATTCGATTTTTCCAAAATCCATTTTTCCAAAATTGGAACTTTGGGACTCTGAATTTGACATTTTCTCTGAGCATTTTGGGTGGCATATATCAATGTTGAAAGCCTATTTTCCCCAAAGTTGGATTTGTTGGCCATGTATAAATGTTACTAATCATCTAATACTTAGTATGGTGAAGGTGGTTTAATGTCTTGCGAAGGCTATTTCATCAGTTTCAGGATAATTTATGTATTAACACAATTTCATGTAAATTTGTAATGGGATAGAGTAGATGTTTCTAAGCTGCAGGAGACATGGTCATGTAAATACTTAGCAATATTTTGTGCCTATATCTCAAGCTAATCTAAGAATTTTTCCATGAACAGCTATGTGGAATGCTACCTCTATCTGAGGAGAGGTAGTATTTTATTTGGCCGAGGGCCCAAACATTGATTGGGAGGGATGCCCTGACCACCTTCAAACCAGACTGTTAAAACTACTATAAATTGGATATGAAAATTGAAGCTGACACTCAGTGGAATTAGATGGCATAGTTGGATCACAAATTCCTGGCCAAATTGTCAATGTATCCCTGGGATGATTATGAAATGTCAAACCTTCACTGAAAAAGAAAGTTGAATTCTCAGTCCGTTCTAACTTCTACCAAACACCTCCTCTCACTGTATGAAATACCAAGATTCATCTCTTCTGATCATCAAAGCGTCAAGATATTTCTTAACAATAGCTACTATCATTGCATCAGGGAAAAAAAATTGGAGACTGTGATGCATGCATAATAAAACACAATCTTTGTTCCAAAGAACCAAAACTTAATATAAAAAATAGAGTTTGTTCCCACCCTTATTGCTATCTAACCATTACTCCAACTCATTAACTATCATTTTCCCACCCTTATTGCAAGCTCCGTCTATTTTAAAGGTAATAAATGGAATGGTTTTTTTGTTATTTGGATTACCAAAAGAAATGGCTTAGTTAAGATAGCTTATAAATGGAGGCACAAGTTCTGAGGCTCTCATGGTGTTATTTCAATATATTGGCCCAGTTCAAGTTTTGAATGATTTGGAAATTAGTAGATCTGTTAGATAGTGGAGGCAGGAAATTTGCACTTCTTTTCTGTCAAACCTGGTAACTGATAAAAGATGAGAAACAACTCAATCACACACCTGTTGGTAAAGGCTTGATACTAAGAAGGTAGGTAGAAGTGGATGATTAAGATTGTTTATAGGTTTAGCCAACAATTTTATTGGTAACATGCTTAGTTTAAACTTTTGGTGATATTGATTCATCACATAAGCTAACTATGGTTTGGTGAATTGTTACTGGAATATGCTTAAATTAGGATAAAATATAGGTGGTAATACCTAGTTGAATGGAGAGTCCCAGTATATTGGCCCTTTTGAGGATTATTACTTGACCAGTTTGTTTCCTTACTCTGTTGAGCACATTTTTTTTTGTTGGCTGGTTGTTGTTGTAATTGGTAAATTGTATAGGCGATTTTCATTCACATGCTTATTGGAATAGCTGGCTTCTTGAATAGGGAAGTCATGCAGTTGAGTATGTGAGAGGGATTTGTAGAACACATTATCTAATGAACTCTTCTGTAGAGGCAAAAAGTCTCACTCATAGCCTACTCAGGGCTTTAGATGGGAATTTCTTTTCTAGACTGATCATCTTACTAGAACTACTGTTGCACTTTCTTCATCCATAGAAGCCACTTGAAAATGCTTGAAAATAAACTCTCTGTAAGGGCCATTGTCAATAAAAATATTTGCAGTGGAGGCCCTCAACCCAACAACCATTTTAGCCAGCCTTGGAAGGCAAATAGTTGAGTTCAAACATGATGAAAATTTAATTCCCTGTATACAAAAGCATGTATTAGGTGTTGATAATGGCTAGAAATATGAATTGAAGATGTATATACCTCCTTCTGTACAAAAACGAACAGAAGAGGCAGAGGTATGAGGTTCACCTCAAATTTTCTTACAAGTTCAATCCACTGTAGGAGGTGAAAGGAAGTGTCATAATGCTAAGAGTGAAAAAGAGGGGAAGGAAGAAACTAATAATTTCAGAAATTTTAGCTTTCTATCTGTACCTTGATTTGTTCTAATAAAATAAATATTAATTGTTTGACGACATCCAGGGAGCTATCTGGTAATACTAATAATAATATTATTAGTATTATAATAATAATAATAACAATGGAAAGGTGGGGAAGGAAGAAACTAATATTTTCATAAATTTGTACCTTTTATCCTAGCTTTATTTGTTCTTCAGATCCAACTAATATTTTGTAGATCCAACTTATGGTGAACCAGCAGCTTGAAAGCCAATTGCAAGTCATTCAGCCAACAACGATCTATAAGCATGCCATAGTATTATGTCTCCGCATATTCTCAATAGTGATTCCATTGTCATATTATTATTCCCCACTTGGACAGAGCGATGACACAAGGGGTTTCTACATGTTGACCAACCATGTAAATTGGATCTTATAAATTATAATTCTTGTTTTCTAGCCTTCTATTTCTATAGATATCAATTGTGTAGTTGATGGAATACTTTTTATTCACAATAGTGATTCCATTGTCATATTATTATTCCCCACTTGGACAGAGTGATGACACAACGAGTTTCTACATGTTGACCAACCATGTCAATTGGATCTTATAAACTATAATTTTTGTTTTCTAGCCTTCTATTTCTGTAGATATCAATTGTGTAGTTGATGGCATACTTTTTATAAATAAATTTCCATGGCTATTATGGTTCAATTAAGAGCCAATCTCTTGCAGAGTTCATAGTTGAATTCATCTGTAACTGCCTTTGATTTAGGGAGTGATATAGAAAAAACTTCAATGCCTAAAAATACTGTGATAATCACAACCATAAACGCAGCTTGGGCAGAAGAAAAAAGTGTACTATATTTGTACATGAAGAGCCATCGAATAGTTATTGAATCATGTTCTCCTCGTTGCAGTGGACCAAGGGTCATTTAGTCATTGCCAACATATTCATCACATTGCTATATTTTGCTGAAAGAAATATCTGATTTCAATGAATCTGCCTCTGCATACCAAGATTGGCATGAATGGTAAAAGTCAATGAATCTGCCTCTGCGTGCCACTAGAAGTTGTTGGATGAAAATATATGTTTTAAAGGCAAGAAATGGAATGGTTTCTCTGTTATTTGGATTACCAAAATAAATGGCTTAGTTAAGATAGCTTATAAATGGAGGCACAAGTTCTGAGGCTCTCATGGTGTTATTTCAATATATTGGCCATGTTCAAGTTTTGAATGATTTAGAAATTAGCATATCTGTTAGATAGTGGAGGCATGAAATTTGCACTTCTTTTCTGTCAAACCTGGTAGCTGATAAAAGATGAGAAACAACTTAATCACACACCTATTGGTAAAGGCCTAATACTAAGAAGGCGGGTAGAAGTGGATGATTAAGATTGTTTATAGGTTTAGCCAACAGTTATATTGGTGACACGCTTAGTTTGAACTTTTGGTGATATTGTTTCATCACATAGGCTGACTACAATTTGGTGAATTTGTTATCACTGAAAAAATTTCAAAAAACAATTTGGACAACTTGTATGGTTTCAAAGTTGTAAGTCAGTCTTGGTCAAGTCATTTTTCAAATTTCAAAAAAGGAGCCAAGTATTTTCAGTTATGATTATGTATGGGTTCATCTATGAGAAGCAAATTGACAA
>APFE030282874.1:11892-23196 GCA_000404065.3 Pinus taeda
AAGCTTTCAAACAGGTTGGCTGTTGGAGAAATTTTAAAACTAGCTACGAATCCACGTTTTCGTAGCGCAGACAGTGTAAAAATCCTATTTTGCGCTATGAAACCCCTGTAGCAGCCTGTTTTAGCAGAAAAAACTGATTTTACTAGTTAACTTCCAGAAGCTTTCCTGAGCAGTGGAAAACTCCTCTCTGAAAAGTGAAAGAGGTTTTCATCCATAAGATACTGAAGTACAAAAACCTCTTCCATTTTCTTCAGATCCATTACTATCTGGGTGAAATGATGGACCAACGTTACGCTACGAAACTGCTGTAGGTGCAGTGTTTCAAAATCAAAATTTCCTGTTTTACACGTCTTCTTCAAGGATTGATTCTGGACAGCTGGAGACGTATGTTAAAACACCAAGAGAGGTTTTTGTTCTATAACTCCTGGAATACAAAAACCTCCTTCAGTTTCCTCAAATACATCATGAGCTTGGAGATATTAAGGACCAAACTTGCGCTACGAAACTGCTGTAGGTGCAGTTTTTCACAAGTATATTTCTCTGTTTTACACCTGTTTTTCAAAGGCACATTTTGGGAGGTAGGGACGGTGTTTCAAAAAATCAAGAGAGGTTTTTGTTCAGAATAGATTGATTCACAAAATCCTCCTTCAGTTTTTCTAAATACAGTTTTTGGGAGAAGTTATGAGCTCTTTCCCAAGACCCATTTTTCAGCCAGAACAGAGTAAGGGACAGTCTCCTAGTTTCTAGGAACATCAAGGATCGATTCTGGACAGCTGGAGAAGTATTTTAAAAAACCAAGAGAGGTTTTTGTTCTAGACATCTTGGAATACAAAAACATCCTTCAGTTTAAAAAAATGTGTCATGGATGAGGAGATAAAGGCTCTGTCCCACGTGCCATTTTCAGGGATCCTAAACCTAAAAACATGGAAACATGTTCCCTAATTTCTAGGGTTTGTCTTCAGCAGTCAGATGACCACGTGGGAGGCTTCATCAAATTCGACCTCTTTAGGTTGAAAGTTGTCAAATAATGTTTTAAATGCTTAGATAATGTTGTTGTAATCATAATAAGGAGTTACACTCCTAGTTGTATTAGGTCTCTAGGAATCCTAGTTAGGTGTCATTTGCATTTAATAGTTAGTTTTAAGTATCAATAGGTGTCATAGTAGCATGAATTCAAATTCCCCTCATGCTTGAGGAGGAATCCAAGTTATTTAAGGAGCTCTATATATAGCTGAAGCATCAATGTACTCAGGGTTGGAAATTTTATGGAAAAGCTTGTATTTGGTTCATGGAAGACTCATTTTCAGTAATACATACTTGACCTTGCTTCTCAGGATTCATGAAGGATTTTTTATGTTCAGAATATGTGGTGTTGTCTTTTTCTTAATTCTTACAGTAGTATGGATGTATAATCACTCAGAATTGACTGAATGTGCTCTGACTTCCTGTATACATTTGTAAACTGTGTGGTCCCATATGAGTTTATGTTCTGAACGTTTAAATGCTGAATGCCCTGACTTCCATGTAAGGTTGAGTTCATTGTGATATTGAGGTGTTGTTGACTCTAAGCCCAATGGATAGTTGTTAAATGTGTTTCCATCATTCATATTTGTCAATGTTATTCCACAAGAGTTAGCCATCTAATTATTAGTCAAAATCAATAACCCTTTGAGAGAGCCCTCTCAGGCTAAGGAGGCTAAGCCTTAGTCAAAAGATTGGTTTGAAACAGTTACTTAGAGTCAACCTGACCAGCAGCCTATCAGGACCTGATTTTGAGATAACAGAATTGTTACTGGAAATATACTTAAATCAGGATAAAATATCGGTGGTAATACCTAGTTGAATGGAGAGTCCCAGTATATTGGCCCTTTTGAGGATTATTACTTGAGCAGTTTGTTCCCTTAGTTTGATAAGTACATTTTTTTTTTTGTTGGTTGGTTGTTGTTGTAATTGGTAAATTATATAGGTGATTTTCATTCACAAGCTTTTTGGAATAGCTAGCTCTTGAATAGGGCAGTCATGCAGTTGAGTATGTGAGAAGGGTTCGTAGAATGCATTATCTAATGAAATCTTATGTAGAGGAAAAAAGTCTCACTCATAGCCTACTCAGGGCTTCAGATGGGAATTTATTTCATAGACTGATCAACTTACTAGAACTACTGCTGCACTTTCTTCATCAACAAAAGCCACTTCAAAATGCTTGAAAATAAACTCTTTGTAGGGGCCATTAACAATAAAAATATTTGCAGTGGAGGGGGTTTCTACATGTTGACCAACCATGTAAATTAGATCTTATAAATTAAAATTCTTGTTTTCTAGCCTTCTATTTCTGTAGATATCAATTGTGTAGTTGATGGCATACTTTTTAGAAATAAATTTCCATGGCTATTACAGTTCAATTAAGAGCTAATCTCTTGCAGAGTTCAGATTTGAATTCATCTGTAACTGCCTTTGATTTATGGAGTGATCTAGAAAAAACTTCAATGCCTAACAAGACTGTGATAATCAAAACCATAAATGTAGCTTGGGCAGAAGAAAACGGTGTACTAGATTTGTACATGCAAAGCCTTCAAATAGTTATTGAATCATGTTCTCCTCGTTGTAATGGACCAGGGGTCATTTAATCGCTGGCAACATATTCATCACACTGCTATATTTTGCCAAAAGAAATATCCGATTTCAATGACTCTGCCTCTGCATACCAAGACTGGCGTGAATGGTAAAATTCAATGAATCTGCCTCTACGTGCCACTAGAAGTTGTTGGATGAAAATATCTATTTTAAAGGAAAAAAATAGAATGGTTTTTTTGTTATTTGGATTACCAAAAGAAATGGCTTAGTTAAGATAGCTTGTAAATGGAGGCACAAGTTCTGAGGCTCTCATGGTGTTATTTCAATATATTGGCCCTATTCAATTTTTGAATGATTCATAAATTAGTAGATCTGCTAGATAGTGGAGGCAGGAAATTTGCACTTCCTTTCTATCAAACCTGGTAGCTGATAAAAGATGAGAAACAACTTAATCACACACATGTTGGTAAGGGCCTAATACTAAGAAGGCAACTATAAGTGGATGATTAAGATGTTTATAGGTTTAGCCAACAGTTTTATTGGTAACATGCTTAGTTTTAACTTTTGGTGATATTGTTTCATTACATAGGCTGACTACGGTTAGCATAGTAGTTTTCTTTGTTTACATGTATTTCCATGATTTGGCAGACATTTATGTTGCACTGGTTGTGAGTTGTTAATGGTTTCGGATGTGGATTAGGATTAAATAGCTCTTTGAGGAAATGTAATGGTATACTGGATTTCCAGTTGATCAATTTGCTAGCTTTTCTAGATGTAGTTATCATACAGTGGACAAAGTGAAGAGAGGCTCTGTAACCAGGAGAAGCTGCATCAGCCTCAGACCTTTTCTGTTGTGGCCTACCCTATTTATACTTACCCTGTTGCATTGTATGCTTGTAGATATACAAGTTAATAACTGAGAATATTTTGAAATTGGTTTCAAAGTACGAGTTTAGTGAATGTCATGTTCTAAAGCTTATTGTGTCCATTCTATTTAGAGATATCTCAGGCTAAGGATGTGTCGACACTTTAGCCTTTAGGTGAAGGCTTATCATCGAAAGATCATATTGTATCTACACTTTCTTTGTATCATAAATATGCAGTTTCACTAAGATCAATAATTTTCATACTAGAGCAATGCCAACGACTTTGGGACTTTATAACCTGAATTTTAGTAATTACCTTTGTTGATTTGATATGTCGGGTCTTAGGCCATCCAAACCAACTTACAATTTTAGTTATAACTTTACAATTTTCCTTGGAATGTAAATGAATGGAATGTCAACTAAAGAAGGAGGCTTACAAGATTGTACTAAAGTTTTTTTTGTTGCTTCCTTAAAGACTATATGTTATATAAAAATCACAAATTGACAGAATGAGTTCAACCAGACAAGGAGGCTTGCAGTACTAGATTGAACTTTTATGCTTGCGCCATTTTAGATAATATATGTCATATAAGCATCACAAATTGATAGAATGAACTACTGGTAATGGAGTTGAATTAGACATGCGGGTTACATTTACTCTAATATAATAAACTTCTTGTGTACTGGTGTTTAG
Organism: Pinus taeda; assembly: GCA_000404065.3. Classification (NCBI taxonomy): domain Eukaryota; kingdom Viridiplantae; phylum Streptophyta; class Pinopsida; order Pinales; family Pinaceae; genus Pinus; species Pinus taeda. Next base: position 16,024 of record APFE030282874.1, read on the forward strand.
ATATGATTTGATGTGCTACTATTGTAATTGTGGTTATTGTAATTGTAAGTAAGGTGATTATACCAACACACTTTTTATTAACTCGGCAGCAAGTGTGGCCTCCCCTTGCATGGGAATAATACAATGAAATGTTGTTGACTATCACCATTGAGAACAACCCATGGCTATATCATCAATTATTCTTAATACATACATATTTTTCTTGTAATTTTTCCCAGCCCACCATAGAATTTATGTGCATGTTGAAGGTGGCCGCTTATTTCAAATTGGGGAACTTGGCTTAAAATTATGAGTTCCAAACTTAAATCCTATTTCAATGAGTTGGCTAAACATCTAATTTGTTGAACTTCAACCTTGGGAACTAAGATGGATGCTGACTCTTTTTGCTGTGTTGTTTGTTTCTTCTTTCTAAATGATGATGTGCCCAACCACATACTAGCACTTCCAGTAATATATTCATCTAAATTTGTCAAACAGTTTTAAGGTGAACAAAAATCAAAGCACTCCAGGTTGCTTAGTATGCCTAGCAAGTAGTTTTCTTTGTTTACATGTATTTCCATGATTTGGCAGACATTTATGTTGCACTAGTTGTGAGTTGTTAATGGTTTTGGATGTGGATTAGGATTAAATAGCTCTTTGAGGAAATGTAATGGTATGCTAGATTTCTAGTTGATCAATTTGCTAGATTTTCTAGATGTACTTATCATACAGTGGACAAAGTGAAGAGAGGCTCTGTAACCAGGAGAAGCTGCATCAGCTTCAAACCTTTTCTGCTATGGCCTGCCCTGTTTATACTTACCCTATTGCACTGTATGCTTGTAGATATGCAACTTAATAACTGAGAACAATTTGAAATTGGTTTCAAAGTACGAGTTTAGTGAATGTCATGTCCTAAAGCTGATTGTGTCCATTCCATTTAGAGATATCTCAGGCTAAGTATGTGTCGACACTTTAGCCTTTAGGTGAAGGCTTATCATCCAAAGATCATATTGCATCTACACTTTCTTTGTATCATAAATATGCGGTTTCACTAAGATAATTAATTTTCATAGTGGAGCAATGCCAACGACTTTGGGACTTTATAACGTGAATTTTAGTAATTACCTTTGTTGATTTGATATGTCGGGTCTTAGGCCATCCAAACCAACATACAATTTTAGTTATAACTTTACAATTTTCCTTGGAATGTAAATGAATGGAATGTCAACTAAAGCAGGAGGCTTACGAGACTATACTAAAGTTTTCTTTGTTGCTTCCTTAAAGACTATATGTTATATAAGAATCACAAATTGATAGAACAAGTTCAACCAAACTAGGAGGCTTGTAGTACTGCATTGAACTTTTATGCTTGCGTCATTTTAGACAATATATGTCATATAAGCATCACAAATTGATATAATGAACTACTGGTAATGGATTTGAATTAGACATGCGGGTTACATTTACTCTGATATAATAAACTTCTTGTGTACTGGTGTTTAGATATGGTTTGATGTGCTACTAGTGTAATAGTGGTTATTGTCATTGTAAGTAAGGTGATTATACTAGCAATTTTTTTATTAACTCGGTAGCAAGTGTGGCCTCCCTTGTATGGGAATAATACAATGAAATGTTGTTGACTATCACCATTGAGAACAACCCACGGCTATATCATCAATTATTCTTAATACATACATATTTTTCTTGTAATTTTACCCAGCCCACCATAGAATTTATGTGCATGTTGAAGGTGGCGGCTTATTTCAAATTGGGGAACTTGGCTTAAAATTATGAGTTCCAAACTTAAATCCTATTTTAATGAGCTAGCTAAACATTTAATTTGTTGAATTTCAACCTTGGGAACTAAGACATATGCTGACTCTTTTTGCTGTGTCGTTTGTTTCTTGTTTCTAAATGATGATGTTCCCAACCACATACTAGCACTTACAGTAATATATTCATCTAAATTTGTATACTCAACTATTCAACAAGTTACAAGTAACAAAACTCAGCTACTATTTTCTATAACTAAACCCTGGAAAGTAAACTTCACATGTTGGTATACCGAACTATTCAATAGTTAACAAGTAACAAAACTCAACTATTGTTTTCTATATCTAAAGCCTAGAAAGTAAAATTCACACCTCATGTCATAAGCTATAATATTTTGGCTTTAGCAGACCATATAGGGAATTAGTAAAACTATAGCAGAATTTAAGAAACCATGCAGTGTAACTTACAACACTACAATGAATCACATAACAAACTTTAGTGGACAAGCATACCTGGGAAATGCTAATTTCAGAAAGTAACAAATATGTTGAGATGACCAAATGGTGGCAAAATGCCTCATAGAGTTTCTCATGATGTGATACCAAAATGCTCTTCAATGCATCTCTCTTATCTATGACTCTTCAATGTGCCTCATCCCTTAATCAATTGTGACTACTAAATACACCTTGGTCCTCCTCACACTAGATTCACAATGTTGCTTTACTTACACAATGGCTCATAATACAACATGATGTGAAATGCCAAATAATAACTAACAAATGTGTATTCTCCATGATGAAGTAGCTAATTTATAGATAAAAACTAACACTTTAAAACTGTTTTCTAGTTTTTTGGAAGCATCATGAAATTGACATTGAAACACTGAGAAAACATCATCAAGAATGCAAAAATTTAGGGCACACGAACTTGAAAGCTTGTAGGTGATTATGTCAGATTGAGAAAGCTTGTATTGGAAACTCAATTTAAAATGTTACCAAATTCCATCCCTGGGTATCGAAGCTCACAAGTTCTCTATTCTTCATGATGGAGTAGCAATAATCTTTGTTCTTCATGATGGAGTAGCTATTTTATAGATAGAAATTTAAACTTATAAAATCGTTTTGTAATTTGTTTTGGAAGCATCATGAAATTGACATTGAAACAGTGAGAAAACATTATCAAGAATGCAAAAATTTAGGGGCCATGAACTTGAAATCTTGTGGGTGATTCCCGTTAGTTTGTATTGGAAACTCCATTTAAAAATGTTACCAAATTCCATTCCTGGGTCTTGAAGCTCCCAAGTTCTATGTTGTAGTTTTTAAGGACATTTAATATCCTCATGGCTTATATTACTATTCCATGAAGAAGGAATCTTCCATAATAACCCTCTATGTGTGTACGCATTTGTTTGAAAATATTGGTATTCCTTGAAGAAGGAATCTTCCATAATAATTTTCTATGCGTGTATGCATCTGTTTGAAACTTTGATGTTCAATCATGTTTCCCTTGTAAAATGTTACCAAATACCAAATTCCATTCCTGGTTCTTGAAGCTCCCAAGTTCTGTGCTTTAGTTTTTAAGGACATTTAATATCCTCACGGCTTATACTACGATTCCCTGAAGAAGGAATCTTCCATAATAATCCTCTATGCATGTACGCATTCGTTTGAAACTTTGATGTTCAATCATGTTTCCCACACAAATGTAGACCATTTTTTTTCGAGTCTTATCTAAAGAGGTCACAATTTTGTTTGGACGGCAAATTCCAAAATTTTACTATGGGAGTGTTTAAATTTCTTTTGGACGGCGTAAATGGATTTAGCATCCATCATGAATGCCTAGGTACCCAAAATACTGAAGCTTGACCACTGTAATTGACATTTTCAAAAAAATTAGCTGGATTTTTTCAAAATCATGCTGGAATTTTTATTATTATCATCATGGCTCCAACAATTTTTCATGCATTTTCAAATATGGAATGACGATCATGATGTTGTTCACAATGTCGTATCTTTTCTTTCACCTCTTCCAGTACAATATAATAGTATTTTCTAATAACACCATAAATAGGTAGCATATGGAAAAATTACATCTCAGAAGACAAGAAAAAAAAAGTAAAAAAAAAAAACAAAAACTTTAAAATAATGTACAAAATCATGTTCACATAAACAAAAACAACAACATGGATAATTGATAACCTCTACAAGACATTACTATTATTTACCAAATAGCCATATTCGAATACACATAACTAATCATTTCAAGTATAACTCATTATCATCCACCCTAGCTTTCAACAATGTCCATTCACATGTTGCTATTTTTCCACACACTACTATTATTTACAAAATATCCATATTCAAAATACACATAACTAATACTTTCAACACTAACTCATTATCATCCACCCTTCCTTTCAACAATCTCCATTCACATGTCGCTATTCTTCCACAACTATTATTATTTACAAAATATCCATTTTCAGAATACACATAACTAACTATTGCAATCGTAACTCATTATCATCCACCCTTGCTTTCAACAATTTCCATTCACATGTCTCTATTCTTCCCCACTCTATACATGTCCCTATTCTTCCCCACTCTATCCCTTACGGCGTTTCCTTTGCAACATAAGGTGAAAATGCTAGTTTTAATCCAAATCCAACCTATGTATTAATCAAATTTACTAAAAACCCAACATAAATTTATTCTTCTAATTATTATGATTCTTACACCTCAAAATTGAATCTAACACTGTTGTCACAACACGTTGTGAGGATGAACGTTGCAAGTAAAATTTTAAAATTGATGTTTTCTATTTATAATAAAAACAAAACAAAGTACTCACTATTTTAAAATTTTAACTTATTTTGGGACCATTTTCATCCAAAAACTAAACTTGAAAGTAAAATTTAGGTAACTTTGACATCACCACCTATCAACCAACAAAGCACACCCAGTATGACACTCATGATCGTGATCGATATTAGGTTGTTCGAGAGCGAGAGCACCAGCTGATTAAGTTGTACCAAATAAAAGGAGATTTTTGAGGTCACTATTTATTAGTATTAAGATAAAAAAATCTATTTTTAGTCCTTTAGGCTGCAAGGAATCTAGGGATAGGGATGTTGTTTCCTATTACACAAGCAATTTTAATGAAATTCTGTTACACAAATTTTGAAGGCAGTTTGCATAAAATTGATTAGTGAAAGTTAATTTTGATAACCTATGATTTTTCCCACAATATTTGTATTTTTTTAATGGGACTTGTTTGTGTAAAGACTGTTGTAAATGTCGTCAGGCCATGAAGGATCATTTTCTTGGGTAAATATATTATGTCCATGCTATTAATATTTGTGTTTATGATGTATTTATTTATTTTTCTTACATTATTGTTTTATTTTCTAATAATTGGTATCAGAGTTAGAGTTGAGTATGGATCACCTAGTACAGTATGTGTGGAGAAGATTGATCGCAAGTCCAAGCTAAGAACCATATAAAGTTGTCAAACGAACAAAGCCAAGACATATAAGAGTTGTAGACTTGTGATTTTTAGTCATTATATAGTCCAAATTGTGGGTGCATTGTGTTGTAATCATTGTTTAATTTGGAGAGTAATGCAAGAGGAAGAAAAACCATGAGGAAATATCTTGTGACAAGCTATAAAAGATAGGTTGTGATACGCTTGATTCTTGAGTGATGGTGGAATTGAAGTTGAGGATTCACCATGCATATTTGTGATAAATATGGGCCAAGAAACTCATGATCTCAGTCGTTTTACTACTTTGTGCCACTCCTCCAACAGAAATGATGAATTCATTGAGTTTTCTAAAGAGGACATCAAGTTATTCTTGATATTTGAGATGAAGGTTGTTTCTATAAGGATTATCGTAGTAATCCCCACTAGAAAGAAAACCCTAATGATGAGGTGCAAGTGGACATGCAAAAAAAAATTGTTTGCGACTAGATCCCAATATAGTTTTAACTCATTATCGTGTGTGAGGGTGGAGGAGCCACCTGCTAGGAGGAGTGTCAATACTGTTGTTGGGAGTTCTACTAGAGATAGAGATCATGATTCATTTGACCTACCATAGCTTCTCCTATGCACGCTAAGGTAGAGGAGAAATTGTTAGACAAGGTGTAGCCACATTCATGTATGTGGTGTATTGTGAAGAGAAATATATTAAGGAAAAACCCTGAGAGCTTTGTTGAGGCACTTGAGTATGACTTGTTGGAATAATTTCTCCACGTCATAGTGTGACCAGAGGTGGATTTAAACAAGGTTGTTGTTGATTTGTGGCTATTGATGATAGTCAACAAGTAGAGCATGACATGAGGGTATGGCATCAAAGCCATAGAGGTGAACTCCCACAACATTGATGACATATAGATAATAATTTGGAGTTGCAGATCCTCAATATATGAGGAGCTAGCATTTACTGAAGATTTGTGATTAATATGTGGAGTTCAAGGTTGTGCAACAACAACTATAAAGGACTACAAGAGATGAAGGACTGCAAGTGATGAAGTTAGTGTTGCATTCACTTAGGACATTAGGGTTATGGGAGGAGATAAATGAATCCATCCACCGTAATCGAATCACATGGAAGGGTAGAGATGAGAATAACCAATGATTTCAGCTTAGTCGAGGCATACATGCTGGAGTGGTAGAATAATGCGCTAAACAGGTTTTTGAAGTCATGGAGAAGTTATTGAGAAAAAGAATGTGTATGAAATGAAAAGCTATAGTGGTCATGATAAAGTAGAATTATGCCTACTAAATGGATACGAGCTATGTTGATGAGATATTGTGTGGATATGGTGAGTGCAAATGGTGTTGGAAGGCTAGGTCAAGGTATGGATCGACATAGGTTGGAAATATAGAAAGAGAGGTTGCGTAGTTGCATGGATGAGAAAATAGAGATGGAGTCAATGGTATTGTGCTTTTTAAAGGAGCTAGCATGTGATGGAGAGTTGAAGTGGAGTGTGAAGACCCTAAAGGTTTTTTGGTCCAGGCCATAAATCCTAGATATATGCAAGTTTCATTCCCCATGGTTGTTATAATACTTTTTTTCATAGCATACATGTAGCATGGTAGCACATGATATCTCAAGTTTTGGAATGATCCACTTGAATAAGGATGAGGGTGGAAGGCATACTCATATACTATATTGCTGTAGGACTTGTTATTTAGGGATACATATTAGAGTGCAGTGGTGCATGAAGATATGGATGATCAAGTTGTGGAATGGACCACTTGAGTAGGTCCAAGGGTGGTAGGTGTACTCATATTTTCCAGTTAGACTAAATACAACCAGTTTAACAAAGCTAAACTGAACACAACTCCATCAACTCCACAATCAACTCCACCAAACTCAATTGATTGAGTTCTAACTGAAGTCATGCATGCAACAACTCA
>APFE030282874.1:24017-37006 GCA_000404065.3 Pinus taeda
ATTCTCTCAAGGATCGTCGTGGCGCGACTATCCTTCTCGTGAAAGGTGGCTTTCACAAACTTCCCCAAAGTACACCCATTGCACTGATCTGACTGCGCAAGTGTGCCTTAGGAAGCCCTGTAGTGATCTGCTGCAGTATCTTCAAGGCTCCATGGTGAAGGTGACCCAATCTCCTGTGCCACAACTCGCCATCATCCCAACTCACCAATCCTTCTGCCTTGCCTTCCATAGCTGCGCATCCATCTACATGCAACTGATAAAGGTTCCTCACTCGAACCCCTATCTTCCGGGTCTCACCAGTTGTCTTGCTGCGCAGGAAGGCCTTTCCCTCGCTGAAAACAACATCATACCCCTTGTCTTCTAACATCGCCACTGAGATGAGATTCTTCTTCAATCATGGAACATGCATGACTTCCTTCAATACAAAGGGTTTACCAGACTCCCTCTCAAAGGAAATGGTACCGATACCAGTCGCACTGTATCTACCATCATCGCCCATCTCGATGTGCACTCCAAGATCTTTGTCCTTTAGATCAGAGAACAAATCTCTATCTCCCGTCATGTGAAAAGACGCACCACTATCCAAGAACCACACTGATCCCATCACACTTGAAACCAAGCATGTGATCAATGAAAAATCAAGCTCAAACTTAGAAGCTAAGGCCTCTCCCCCTGTAGATCCAGCAACTTGCTTGTTCTTCTTCTTCTGCGGACAATTTGTGGCATAGTGTCCGTGCTGGTGACAGTGAAAACACTTCACCTTAGACTTATCCTGCTTCTTGCCTTTCGCACCAGACTGAGAAGCTTTCTTTCTCTTCCCTTTCTTTGCTTTGGCAGCTCAAGCACAATTCTCTTCATCAGCTTCCTTTGACGAAGATCCGTCCCTGGTACTCCGCCTGATCTCCTCCTGCACAAGATCTGACCATAGTCTTTCCCATCCTGGCAACTTCTCCCGACCATTGACAGAGTCCTGATAGGAATGCCAACTCTTCGGAAGACCAAGGAGAGCCAAGCTCACCAAGTCCTCATCATCGACAGTAACCCCCACACTTCCCAGCTCATCTCGACACTGAGTGAACTTCGTGAGATACTTGGGAATACTGTCACCCTTCTCGCATTTGATGTTTCTGAATTTATCTTTGAGCGCCAGCTTCCTCTGATCGCTCTTGCTTTGGAATAATTCTGTTAATGATTTCCACATCAAATATGGAGTAGCCTTTCCATGGAGGCTGGACACAATGTGATCCTTCACGTCCTCCAACAGAATCCTTCGACATTTTGCGATCTTCTTTTGCCAAGCATCAGCTTGAGTAGCATCAGTAGGCTTTGGGATATCCGTATCTATGAACTCCTTCAGCCCGTTATCATCCAATATTGCCTCCATCCTGTCCTTCCATGCAATATAGTTTAAGCTGCCCTCAAGAGCATACTCCAATCGCAATCCGTTGAAAGACATTGCTGCGTTGTCACCAAGAAAACACTGCTGCAAATTCGAATTCCACCAGCAACCAACTCAACCGCCTCGGATCTAAGATTCATGAGAACACAATATTTCCTATACAGAGATTGAATGTATGGGCTTTTACCGGATATTTCACCTTCCAAAGGAAGGATGAATCTAGAGGCTACCTGGCTCGATTACAGGCTCTGCCTAGAGAAATAGAATGTAAACACTTCCTGAATAGTAGATTTGATGATCAACAGCTTTGATACCATGTAGAAATTTTGAATAATTTAACACATATTCAACAGAGATTATCCTGATCATGTACTATTGCGGAAAACATACACAATACATAAGCTCCTCTACGTTGATCATCAATATAGCAAGCATCAATAACAATAAAACATCAAGAGCATTCACACATTAACACAGTATGTATCCCGGGGAAAGCATCTCGCTAAAAACCCCAACTATCTGTATATTAATGATTGAGTCATGTAACATTATACAACATAATACTTCTCACAAGTATCTCCACCTCTGTTACACACAATACAGCTCAGATCTGATCTCCAAATCTCTTCCACTGCTTGCCTGCCTCCACTGCTCAATACCTACTCAAGAACTGATGAGAATGGCTCACCAAAACTCGTTTTTCACCTGCAAAATAGTCACTCACGCTTTGTGGACGTGAGCATAAGCTAAAATGTGGGCAAATACGTGGGCAAACTCATTGGCATACTCAATCCCTTGATTGTGCAAGATCTGGTGCACAACTATAGTCACAACTGATAGCAATCTGATTCTCTACCACCTGTCCATGTTGAACTGAACATGCACTGACATGCAACTGAGTTAACTGATGTATTCATTAGTTGTATTATGAGTTAATAACTTGTGAGTTAATTAATAACTAATTCACCCAACTCATCTCTAGTCTATTTGCCAGTTAGACTAAATACAACCAGTTTAACAAAGCTAAACTGAACACAACTCCATCAACTCCACAATCAACTCCACCAAATTCAACTGATTGAGTTCTAACTGAAGTCATGCATGCAACAACTCAACTGACTCATAAGAAAAGCGTATTTCCTTCTGACAGCTGCATGTGCCACCTCTGTAGCTCAAACTGAAGTGCTCCAAGAGAATAAGATTAAGTTATAGTCCAAATATTATTGTGAGATAATAATATTTGACTTTTCTATTTTTGACAGCCAGTCTAAAAATAGACTTGATCACTCACACTGTGATCACTCACACTTTCATAAAAAATAGAAGTCCATCTATTTTTCCCAACTTGATCAATCGTCCATAAACAACAGCTTGCAATCCATAGACATGATCCATATGTCTAAAAATAGACATAGTCTAAAAATAGACCTGCGCCAAAAATAGCCTGCGGGCCCACTTAGTGAAGGCGACTCTTTTCACTAAGCTCCATCATCTTGTTGCAATCTCAACACATTGTGTCCATGTTGTTAATGTTTATGTGTTTATGATGTATTTGTTTATTTCTCTCACATTATTGTTTTATTTTCTAACACAAACAACACAACATTCATTTTTGCACAAATAAAGGATTATGAAATAAATATATAAACAGATAAAATGTGATGTTAAGAAACAAGATGATATATATATTTCATGTTTATCAATTTCAAATTAATATCTTAAAACATATTGTTGTGATTTCTAGTGCTAGTGGGTACTCCATCTCTCTCTTTATCCTTCCCTTCTGTGATTGCCACTAAAATTAATACTTTTTAGTCCCCTTTTCAATATTCACCTTCTTTTAATCCCTCTGAACGATACTCTATCCCTCACCATGGAACATCCTAGCTCCTCCCATGGTCATCTTGGTTAAAGAAAGAGAAGGGGGTAGCCTCAAATGAATCCTGATTCAATGTTTTTTTTCTAAGTAAAACTATTCTATTGATATGAAACAAAATATAAGTACATCGAGGCTCTGGCCTCAACAGTGATGAACATCATTTGTCAAAAAATATAACAGTAAGATAAACTGCCCCATCGATGGGGAAACCAGTCTATGAAAACAGAAATAACCCACATAGTGGTTACCAGTCTTAACCAAAAATACCAAACATTGAAAAAAACAACCAAGAGGAAAGTTTTAACAAAACAAGTCATAACAGAAATCATCCTATCAGCATAAGAAAATGCCAGCTGGTAGAAGGGCGACACCTGGCTGCCAAGTGTTAATCCTGGAGGTTTTCTGGGGTAGGCTCTTCCTCGATAAGACATGCGTACTTGTACCATTCCTCCTCTTCTGTTGACGTGCTGCTTTGAATTCCACATGTTGGTTGAGTTGCCAACGGAGCTCACTTCTTCTGCATGCGGGCTGGACGTGTCTCCTGCTCTGCTTCCGGGTGCTTGCGTGTCTCCATCTCTGCCTCCAGCAGCCTGCTAACTGCCAACCAACTCCTTTCCATGTATGGTGGCAACATCCTCGGCTAGCTGCTACTTGCCTAGGTCGTGGGCACTCCTGTTCCTTTCAACGGCCCTCTACCGCTCACCATTGTTCTCTGGTAGAGCTTCGTGTGGGTCGTTTTGCTCATAGAAGGTGATGGTGACTATGGTGATGATAACAGGCTTGGGAAGGGTGTTGTGGAAATAAAATTGAGTCATGTGAGGAGTGGGGTGAGGGGGAAGGGGAAAATTGGCTGCATGAACATCTGTGTCCCTTCTGTAGGCACCTTCGAGCTGAGCCCGTCCTCTGCCACTACGGGTATTAGGATACCGGCCAGAGAAGGAGATATAAGGATTTGAAATGTCAGGATAAGAGGAGGGGGAGGAAGAATTAGGGTTGGGTGTAGTAAGAGGATGAATTCCTCTACCATGACTGCGCCCTCTTCTGCTACGCATGCGGTGGTGGATGTGAGCCATGGTGGAATTCGACGCAGAGCTATCAGTGGGTAGATTAGTAGAATGGCTATGCAGAGAGAGAGTGGAGCACTTCTGAGCTAGAATTAGATTGTAGTACCTGGTGTGGGAGAAATAATACCCATTTCCAACATCTACACATCTGAGCAGCCAATAGCGGCTTCCTGTGACTGTGCGAGAGCAAGGCTCCGCTGCCTGAGGAGGGAAAATGCTATGGAGGAGAGGAGGAAGAACTGTGTTATGATCTGTGGAGGCCATTGCCATGAGCTTGATGCAGAAATCTCGATTGGAGCACCCAATTAATGTCACTTGCGAGGCGCCATGAATTCCTTTCAGTCTGGCTTGGGAGGGGATGCGGGCAGCCATGTGGCCAGTCCTCCTACTGCCCGTCCATCTAACGGACATTAATGACATGGTTATCACTCATATCCGGGTGTGCTTCTTCACCCTGTACCAATTCACTCTGCATCAATTCATTGTAATCCTTTAGCTGGGGTGCAGTAGCAATAGTGTCAAGCGAGCCTGCATGTAGAGTCTGTCCACTATCCACTCCTATGTTAGCTAAAATATCAGCCACTTTGTTGCCATCCCTGGGGATGTGTTTGAAGGTGACCGCTCTATGGGTGGAGAGCCATTGTTTGATGAGCTTTGATCTTTCCGCCAATCTCCAACTCCTGACCACTTTGTATGACGATGTTCCCTGTAGAATCTGATTAACCATGTTAATGAGAATCTGAGAATCACCTTAAATTAAAAGTGGGAAGAAACAATGAAGTTGGGCTAGGAGAAGCCCCTGCCATAGCCCTTCTAATTCAGCTGAGTTATTCGTATCCCAGCCAATTGAGCCTATGAAGGTTAGAAGAGGTTTGCCTTTATGATCCCTGAATACTCCTCCATATCCTGCTTTTCCCGGATTTCCTTTGGAAGCTCCATCGAAGTTAAGTTGTATCATATGTTGGGGTGGAGGAAGCCATTTGTCTGGTATCTTGCTTTGTGAAGATGGTTTACCATGATTTACCTGTACCTAGTTCCACTGAAAATTCCATTTTTCCCATATATTTTGTTCCTATGGAATGGAAGGAAATTCTTCTTCATGCCAAGTTTGGAGCATTAAGGTTTCTCGAAGGTTTTGGAAAACATTGTTCCATAGGACTTCTAAAGGTGAGGATTGGTCCTTGAAGATGCGTTGGTTTCTTTCTTTCCATATTGTCCACATGAGAAGACCTGGGATAAGTTTCCATAAAGAGTTTAATAGTTTGCTCTTATATCGATTGATTGCCCAGTTGCGTACAATGTTTGTGATATCCTCTTTAATTCTTCCTTCTTTTTGGCATTTGAAGCTTTCTTTTTCTGAGAGTCTGTTTGCCAATGGGCATGAGTTCATTAGATTCACAGTGGTTTCTTCCTCTTGTTTACAGTTCGGACAAATGGAGGAACCATGAAAACTTATTTTCCACAGATTGTCCCAAGTGAGGATTTTATTTTGACATAGCAACCAAAGGAAGGTGGATACTTTTGGCCAAATGTTGGGGGACAAAACTTTATTCCAAAGAGGATCCTTGACTGTGTGATTCCTTATAATTATATTGTATGCCTCGTGTGTAGTGAAGGTACCTCGTGCTTCGTAACCCCATCTTATTATATCCTTCTTATCGGAATAACGTATTTTTCTATTAAAAATTTTTGCCTCAAAATTTTTCTGAATGGACTCTGTGCCTTCCCTAATGATGTGGTTAGAGCTTATCCATTATCTATATCCTTGTGTCAGAGTGGGCATCCAGTCCTAGTTGACCTTGTCCATTAGTTGCTCTTCCCAATCCGGTATTTGGTGGGGTTTGATCAGGTCCCTCAGCTTGGGTCTTTGCTGCTAAGAGTCCTCCGAGAACCTAGCATTATTAACATCCCTAACTTCCCAGAAGCTATGCTGTTGGATTATATCCTTGTGTTGTTTAGCTGTGTTCAAGATTAATGATCCTGAGCCTACTTCTGTGAGTCAGATTAGATCATCTACTGGTCAGTTGTTGGCATATTTTTCTGTCCAGAGGATAGCCTAGGGAGTATGCGGCACCGAGATCCATTTCCACCAGATTCATGCTCCCATGACAATATTACTGTGTTGAGGATCACGAAGCCCAGTGATTCCTGAGATTTTTGGAAGGCATACTGTGGCCCATTTCACTAGTGCCCATTTTCTATCTTGTCCTGTATTTCCCCACATAAAGGTTCTCTGAAGATGTTTAATTTCATTGAGTACCTATTTTGGCACTGCCAGAACTGAAAAGAGATAAAGAGGCATAGATTGCAGGACAAATTTGATTAAGAATAGATGGCTGGCCATATTAAGGGCTCTATAAGTCCAAGAGGAGAGACGAGCTTCCAATTTTTCCAAGAGTAGTTGCCAAGAAGAGTGCTTTAAAGCAGTGTCAGTCATGGGAGCCCATAGATATTTAGAGGGGAGAGTGGCTATCATGAATCCAAGGATATGAGCTATTGAAGATTGATTGATAATAGGGGTATGAAAGAAAAAAATTTGGGATTTAGCCTTATTAATGCTGGCACCAGAGGCATCCGAGAACTCAGCCAAAAGGGATTTTAATTTGAGAGCTTCTTGAACTAAAGGATGGCCAAACATCATGTTATCATCCATGAATTGTTAGTGGGTAAAAGCAGGGGAGTTGGGAAAGGAGAGGCCTCTTAGCTGCTGGGAGTGAAGAGCTTCGTTGATATTTCTTCCAAGCGCTTCCGCCATTAAGATTAACAGAAAAAGGGATAGTGGATCGCCTTGTCAGATTCCTCTAGATGGATGGAAGGGGGTGGAAGGGATTCCATTGACCAGAATGGAGAAGAAGGTGGAAGTTATGAGACTCATGAACCATCTGACCCGGGGGGGAGAATCCAAAGGCCATCAACATCTTTTGAATGTAATTCTAGCTTAAACTATCAAAAGCTTTAGAGAGGTCAATTTTAGAAGCATACCTACTTTTTTGAACTGCTTCAAGGAGTGAATAATCTTGTGGATGAGAATGATGCCATCCGTGATTTGCTGACCTTACACATAGCCTGATTGCTCTAGCAATATGAATAATGGTAGTAGTGGCTTTACTTGTGAGGCAATAACTTCGGAAATGATTTTTTAAATGCCATTACAAAGTGAGATAGGCCTGAATTTATCAGGAGTCTGAGACCGTACTTCCTTGCGGAAGAGGGCAATGAAGGTCATGTTCAAAGAGGGAACCATCCATCTAATAGTCCTGGATTCCTCAACAACCTGCCAGACCTGCTCTTTAAGTAGATCCCAGAAGTTGTGGAAGAAATTGGATGTGAAACCATCAGGGCCAGGGGCCTTTCCTTCTTTGAGTTGTCACATTGAATTCTCCACTTCTTGTAAGAATATTGGCTTGAGGAGGAGCTGATTGTGTTCCTTTGTTATGATTTTTGGGATGTTCTTGGTGATCTTCTCTATGGCTGGCTATCTATCCACTTGAGGTTCATGGTGTACCTGCTTGAAATAAGTAAGAAGCTCTTGTTCTACATCCTCATGTTTTTCCAATCGTTCTCCTTGTCGATTCTAGATGTGAGTGATGTTGTTGTGCATTCTTCTCTGGATAGTGGTGCGATGAAAATTTTTTGTGTTTCTTTCACCCTCCTTAAGGCATCTAACTCTTGATTTTTGTTTCCATAGTATTTCTTCTTTCTTTTCTCTTTCTGATATTTCTGTCTGAAGGTGTTTTTCCTACTCTGAGAGTGCTTCGGATCTTCCCTCCATGATGATCATCTGTTGTAGTCTTTTCATTTCTTGATCTAGAGCATTTTGTGCTTGGAAGATATTGCCAAAGGTAAGTTGACTCCATTGCTTGATGTTTTTTTTGAGATTTTTGAGTTTTTGTTGGAATTGATACATTTTTGAGCCATCCGGGGGTTTGAAACTTTTCCAAACCACATTTATCAGGTTGTTGAAGTCTAAATACATCAACCAAAATACTTCAAACAAGAAATTTTTCCGTGTAGTGCCTCCTGGTCTTTGCCATTAGAGAGATATTGGCCAATGATCTGAGCCTGTGAGAGATAAGATCAAGGCTGAGAAGTCTCCTCCAAGATGGATTGCATTGTCGGAAAGCAAAAATCTATCCAATCAAGAGGCAATTCGATGTGTACCTGCTTGTTTGTTATTCCAAGTGTAGATTCCATTGTTGAATGACATATGTATGAGCCAGTTGTTTTGGATGAAATTTTTTAAATGATTCCTTTCATTATCCAGTTTGGTCCTGACCCCTATTTTTTCTTCCATCTTTGCAATCATATTGAAGTCTCCTCCTATAATCTAGAGTGGATGTGTTCTGTTGGATTTGATCAAAGATAAGGTATTCAATATGTCTATCTTATGCATTGCCTCCTGGGGGAAGTAGACATTGGTTAGGTGACCATGCACATTTGTCCCTGTTATATGAAAGGTGGCTTGAATGAAGTGCTTACTCGCATGAATGTTAGTAAGTGTGATAGATCGTTCGTCCCAGACTATTGCTAGACCTCTTGAAGCTCCTAAGGCATCCAGTGCTATTTCTTGACTACCTGGCCATGCTTTGGCAAGGGTTTGATCGAGTGTTGTAGAGTTGCATTTAGTTTATTACATGAAGAAGACTTGGGGTTTCTCCTGCTGAATCATGTTTTTTATCAATCTGTATTTCCCCGGGCTATTTAGCCCTCTAATATTCCATGAAGTGAGCTTCATGATTCATTATTGGGTAGGGGATTGTAATACTTTGTAAGCTTGGAATATCTTCCCGATTCCACCATCATTTCCCCGATGTGAATAGTTCTTTGAAGATCCATTTTCCTTCCTCTTTTTTTATTATCTTCAGGAATGTTTTTGCCCTCCCATTGACTTCCAGGCTGAATGCCTAGGGTTCTTTGTTGCTGTGCTCTGGAAAGGATGAATTCCAGGTTTTCCAGCTATCTTTTTAGGATCTTGTCATATTCTTTTTTCTTGCAAGCTTGTTTTAGTCCAAGTATGTCCAGATCTCCAATATCTATGCTTTCAAGCTCCTCTTCCATGTGCTGGGCTTCGATCCTTTCCTATGTTATTTTTGTTACAGTCGTGGTTTCATGTTGCACATTTTCAACTTCCATGCACTAAGATTTCCATTTCAGAGTCATACTGGGTAAGGAGGTGGTGGGATCGATGGATTTCTTAGGCTTCTGGGGCTTCTTTGAGCCAGTGGGAATGAACTGTCATGTCATCTTGGGCATCTCCTTAGAGTGTGATGGATTCTCAAAGTCATTCAGATCCGACTGGGCTAAGGTCTCGAAGCTATTGCTGGTGGATGGCATGGAAGTATTGGCGGAAGGTTTTTAAGGGTTTGAAATGGGTCTTTTTGTGGTTCTTTTTGCAATTGCTGACCTTGGTAAATCCATCTGAATCAGGTTTATTTGAGGAGGTAGAGGTCGGAGTTTTCAGATTTGATGGCCAGTCATGAAAAACGTGGCCAAGGGCATGGCATTTTCTGCATCGAAATGGGACATGTTCATAATCTATTGACTGAATCCATTAAAAATCATCAAGATATAAACTTAACGCATCCAGAAGGGCCTTGCTCAGATGCATATAAATGCAAATGCGGGCGTAGGAGGTATATCTTTTGAGTTTTGTCTCCTCCACAATATTGATTAATTCCCCTAGTCCATTACCAATATCTTGCAGTGAATCTTCATCCCAGTACTCCAATGGAAGGGAATAGAGGCGGATCCATACTAGTGCCCAGCTTAGATCTTCTTTGCTCGGGATGAATCTTTCAATCCAGTCTCTCAGATACAGACCAACTGCATTAAAAAAGTATGCTCCTCCATCGAGGACTCTGTTTTGATCTTCTATACAGTTGAAAACTACCTTAAAGAAGCGCTTAGGCCCCAACTGCAGCGTAATGTGCCCTTTTGTTTTCCATTTGGCTACGATCCATCCATGCAAAGCTTTCTCTGTAGGTCAGAAGCCTATAAATTTCTCTATTAAGGCATGATCCTTCATGTACTAGATTTGAGCATTGATTCGCTGACTTGGGAGCTCAATCTTAGGTCTTTCAGTTGCAACAGGCTTACAAGTAGCCGATGTTGCTTTGGGAGCTGCATTTATGTTTGTATTGGTTGTTTGTAGACCAAGTCCCATTCCCATTTCTTCCTGGGCCTTTTTCCTGGTATCTTCCGTGTGCATCTGAATGCTTTCTGGATCATCGAGGGGAGGTGCCATATCCTCCCTCTGGGGGATGTCCATGATTTGTGCACCATTCCTTGTTGTTTTTTGTTATTCATATTACTGGAGAGCTATGACAGAGTTGTCGTGGTCGGTGTAAGTCTACCTTTGCAGGTTTGACCCAAACCCTAAGCCTCCATCGTTTTTCTCTAATCTCGATTCAATGTTGAGGTATTGATGACAACTCATTAGTAGTATAATATACAAAATTTTGTGTGACAGGAGATTAATGTGATAGAAAATGAATCATTGGTCGAAAGGAGGTTTATTTGACACATATAAATTAAGGAGAATGGTCATTAGGTATTAGACCTAGGAAACACTCACTCAAAAAATACATAATACATGCATAACATTGATTTTAACTAGCAGGTGAAGACTATCATGGGGAAGGTTTTGGTGGAAAGGAGTGAGGAACAATATGAAATTTTCCTCGACACCAATGTTTGCGGTTGTGATTAAAGAAACTATAAGACAAGGTGTCCACTTTGGCAAAGAAAATCAAATATGAAATTCCTTGACAATGATGAAGAGGAATCGGATTTTGAGGCCATTCAAATGGACTTATCCACATTATAACTTGTGAGCATGATATTATTATCCACTATAGTGATAGGATTGTCAACAATTTTCCTAATAGAATTAAATTCCTGATTTTACAATATTCTGTCATTATAGTAAGGCTTTTTATTTGGACAAAAGATATGTTCCTGTGCTATTTTTTGGGTTTCCTTATCAATTGGCTAATAGCCATAGGATTGACTCTTTCAACTTAGTTAATACAATTTCATGCTTAGTGAAACACCCTCTCCTCCCAGGACCACCCAAGCAGCCAACTAGATGGGCAAACATGTGATGAGAGAGGTTACTATAAGGGATTCAGTCTCCTTGGTGACCTTAAGAAAATGGAATCAATGGAACTCATCAAACAAACCCATCCACATTAGCAATTACACCCTCAGGAGACATGTGAGCCTCACAGGAATCTTATCCCATGGGTCCCACTGATGTTTTAAGCCTCTCAACCCAAAGTTGCTCTCATGTTATAGGCAATACATCGACCAACAACTCAAATTTGCTCTCATAGGCATTTATGCCAGTAATTGTGGAATTTTCTCAACAGACCTGTGCTAGCAGCCTCGAGATTTGAGCCAGTTTTCTAGTCTAGAATATTGACCCCTACCGCAAACTTGCTACAACCTTCAGAATCCATCAAAGACATGATAAAAATGCTGATAAACAAAAAATCAACATCAGGACTAGGATTGAGTATCCCCAACCGGGACTGACATTATGTCAAACACTTGGCATCGATGCAACCTATAGGTCTAGGATACAAGGCAGAGCATAAATGACTTAAAGAAATTATTAAACATAACCAGAAGGATCACCTCCTTCTCCATTGGACTATTATATCATCAATTGGGTCTTGCATCCATTCATTTGACAATTACAAGTAAATACATGAAATAACCATGACATGAACCAGTCACATAACCATGCTTATAACGAACATTAAACCATATAAATATCAGAGATATTATAGCCATTAAATCCACATATAAATAAGTACAAAAGTAAGAGAACTTAGCTTTTATTAATCATAGTCAAATCCGACCAAGTTCAGGACTTTCACATACCACCCGACCATAGACATGGTTGAACCAAATTGCTCTTTCAGCTAGTCAACCACATGCCATATTCCAAGCATGAATGTGGGATCTCATAGAACAACCAATCCAAGAACAACCAAGGGAATCTAGAGGTTAAACCACATCCACCCTCACCAAACCATGATCACACCAAAACTGGTGCTCCGATCATAACTGAACCGAAATTGAAATGCCATCCGGAATCCATCGCTATCCTTGAATAATTTTCTATCTCCTTGTCTCTCAGGCTTTACCGCAATCCAATCCCACATCACTAAGCCCTAAATCGAGATTTCTCCCTCAAGCTTTACCATGTATCCCACCAAAATCAATCAAGGGATTCCTAGGCCTTTAGGAATGAACCTTGAGACCACCTCCACCCCGATTCTGAAATCCATCCGACAAACCAAAGCTCAAAAACCAAAATAAATATTCCAACACCATGGCATCCAAAAAAATGTAAGGCTAGGCTGAAAACCACTGTCATAACTCGACAAAACCATGCCTCTGACAACAAGATAACCATACGCCAACATGCAAAGCCATGCATGTCCAAACCAGCTAGAAAATCACACATGCAAAAGGTTACCTACATGTATTACTATTGAAGCTACCTGATCTTGCTTTCCTTCCTTTCACTTTGCTTTCTTTTCCTTTCTTGCTCCGAAGCTAGAGTGCTAAGTGACCGAGAGAGAGAGAGAGAGAGAGAGAGAGAGAGAGAGAGAGAGAGAGAGAGAGAGAGAGAGAG
>APFE030282874.1:46576-141411 GCA_000404065.3 Pinus taeda
GGAGTACTAGGCCCAGTCTGAGAGACTACAGAAGATGCAGAAGATGCCATAGATTGGACGGGTTGCTGAGATGGACCAGCGGCCTGTCCATGCTGGGAAGACGACTGCATGTTCGGTTGCAACATCTGCGGATTCTGAGAAGGATCCCACACCAAATTCGTCCCAGGGTATTGACCTTGAGGAAAGGGAGGTCCATAACCGGGTTGAGGGTAAGATTGATAATAAGGTTGACCTGAAGGCGGTTGATACTGGCCTTGGGGTTGATAACCCTGAGGCACATACTAATAGATACTTGGGTTGCTGCCCTTGAGGTACATATGAATATTGCCCCTGGGGTTGATATTGATAAGAAGGTTGACCTTGGGGTACATAGGAATACTGGGGTTGACCCTGGGGCACATATTGGGCCTGGGGTTGACCTTGAGGAAGGTTTTGTCCCGTAGGGACATACTGTCCTTGGGGTTGCCCCCCAGACACAAACTGAGCACCCTGGGGTTGCCCCCCAGGCAAATATGAAGTACCCTGAGGTTGCCCCAGGCGCATATGGAGTACCTTGAGGCTGCCCCCCAGGCGGTAACTGACTGCCTTGAGGCTGACCTGACATCATCAGAATTTCTTCTGCACTCAACTGACTATTACCACTACTTCCAGCTAATAACTTCGGCTCGTAGGGACGAGGAGATGCTCCTGAAAAAGTACCAGAAATGGACTGATACCCAACGGGAACAGACAGACTGCTGTATAAATAGACGTCTGGAGATGACGGACTCGACATATATGCAAGAGGAGTAAAAACTCTAGGTGGAAAAGGAAAATGAGGTGGAGAAAAACTGATTGAGTTGTCCAAAAAATTGGTCAACGAAAGATACCAAGTGGTAGCTCGAGGGGGACTGTAAAATATAGACTCACGCTCTCTGAGATCGAGAGAAGGTATATCTTCTTCAAGATAAGAAGCGCCTAGATCTTCTTCTGGGGCGAGTTCTTCAATAGAAATCAAACCAGAAGGGAGATTTTCGGTGATGACTCTTTCTACCTTAGGTGAACCAGGAACACTAGAAGATGGAGTAACAGGTTCGGATATTTGAGGTTCTTCACCTATATCACCGGCAGATGTGACACTACCAGTAAGTTCAGAAACCTCAACAGCTTCAGGATCGTATCCTGTTCCTAAGTCTTGGTAATCCGGATGAACTACCAATGAAGACTCTCCTTCTTCAGGTGAAGTTATTCTACTGCCACCAGGAGTGACAAGGATTTTTAATCCTTCGTAATAAGGACAGTCCTCTTCAGGAGGTGCACCCCGTGCTCTACGGGCTCGCCTTAGTATATCGACCAAACTAACAACTTCAGGAGACTTACCCCGAAGTCTACGGGAGAGTCTCGGTGATTCAGCCACAGCTAAAGACTTTTAACTACTACACACGAAAACAAAGTAAAATCTCAAGAAAAACACCTAAAGTCGCTAAAGAACCAATCAATTTTGAAACATATGCCTAAAGAATCTAGGGTGTCAAAGCAAGCACAAACAGTAGCTTCCGGACCAAAAACACTAGTTGGTGATGAAATCCAACCTCGTAGGATTCAGTACAGAAATAGCGGGTGGAACAGTTAACCCGGCAACTTGCTTAATGAATAGACTGGACCAAGTTCCTCCACTTTAACCGTCTCGAGTGAAGTGAACCCCCTAGAAAATCCAAGTGAGTCTAGCCGACGTCTGCTCCAGGTACAGTGGGATCTTCCCAGCACCGTCACCTTGGGTAGAATCCTAGGATTATGGCCACTAAGGTTACCAACAGAAAGAAATATACCTGGGGGAACAGTCTACACTCCGACAGCATGCAAGGGCAGAGTAACAAGCTCAATCCCCTTACCGGCTCCTTGACAATGGTCAATCCAAGGTTTACCGATAAGTGATCCCCTAGCTCCTCAATTTGAGGTTTACTGTTTGTAATACGTGCGTGTCTGGCGTCGTTCCCAACGAGGGAGGATTGATCCCCTCACTGGTTCGGACACGAGCTCGTGCTTCTCCTTTAAGAGGAGCTTTCCCAGAATACAAATGTAACAGCTGGATTTATTTTATCACAAGATAAGCTACTTTTTTGGTTTAATAGTCTTGGAGAGTTAATTACTCACCTACTCCAAGACACTAGCCTGATCTATGTTGGTGCTTCAGAGCCCTAGAAAATAAAAATTTCTAAGTTAATTTTACTTTAAGCGTTGATTTTAATGGTTTTTCTTTAGGACAAAGGTAATGGAGATGAAACTTGATGGTGTATAGACTCGACTCCAATTCTCTAAAAGATGCACTAAGATGATTCGATAACTTTTCTTTTCGATGAATGTTCTAATTAAGAGAGTTGAGAGAATGCAATCTTTTTAATAAACACAACTTTCTCAAAAGACAATCAAAGAAACAATTTTCTTTTTCTTTCAAAACACAAAAAACAAGACCACTCTCTACTTTACGAAAAAATTCTTTTCTCTTTCAAGATGTCAAATGTTACTCTAAAGCAAATATCGCAAAGGAGATCGTTGATATTTTCCTATTTAACGAAAAGCATGTAAAACTAATCTAATCAAAGCAATTTCAAGACCTAAGCAAATCTATGAAAAATCACTCAAAAGCGAAACAACGAAAATGTATCTAACTTTTACACTAAGAACTTAATCTAAGAAGCAAAAGCTTACTAGGATGTTTCTTGGGATGTTTTACTTGGCAATGATCAATCCAAGGACTAGTTATGCAGAATCACGAACTAATCAAAACAAAAACTCAATCTCTTTTTGTTTTTTTTGTAAAATGAAATTCACAACTTTTTAATGAACAAGCTTATTGAAATTTTGCAGAGAGGCAACACAAAGGTAGGTCGCTCACGAGGGTAGATTTTGTGACTGGTCCGACTTCTAAGAAAACCGACAAAACCAGAGATATCTAAGGCTTTGCGACTTCTAAACCCAAAGTCACTACAGGACCAAGATAAAAACCAAACCCTAAGGCTAAAATTTCAAGGAATTCCACTAAAACTTTCGACACTAAAGGAAAAAGTATAGGTGAAGATTTTTGACAGTCAACAGTGGTTCTGGGCAGAAAAATCTAAGAAAAACAAATTCAAAAGGGAGAAACTGATAAAAAAGGGAAATTTTCTAAACTTTACCAGGGTACGCAGGCAACCTGTTTAACCAGGTGCGTGCACGCTCTGTGTACACAGATACAGTGCGCACAAGTACGCACTGTGTCCAACTCAGAGGGTGCGTACTTAGGTAAAACAAAGAAAAACTAAGTTTTAATTTAACCCTAAGCTAAGCCACCCAAAAACACAGTCAAGCAACCAAAAAGCAAAAGAAACAAGACTCTTTTCAGATCAAAGTAACAATCAAAGGAAAAATCAAAATCATTAATGGATTCCCCAGCGGAGTCGCCAATTTGTCATGCGGAAAGAGTTATATTTGCGGACAAATCTAACCTCCCTAGGAGTCTAAGACTCTCTAGTGACAAACAAACCAAACAAGAGCAATCCTTCTCTAAACACACGTTATTCTATGAGAATTCAAATGTTTTCGATCTTACCTTAGGTCCAACGCTTATTGTAGCAGTCCAGCCTTGCTGATCCAGATGAGCTCCTCCTTCACTTTAAGACCTGCATACACTAACAGTCAAACGATTACATAACACCTGAATATTTCATAAACCAAAGCATATTCATCATATAGACCAAGGAGTACATGAAATAATTCATTAACAACAAATCATTGAGAAGAATGGACTTATTTGTATTAAGGAAACAAAAAAGGAACCATTACCACCTGAGCCTTGGTGTTGTGCAAGCTCCTCCCAGGGTCCAGCAAGAGATTTTCTCTACTTTGACAAGCTCACCCACTCCCACTATGGCAACAAGGAAGGATAGTGATCTCTCCTCACAAGTCAACAATGGAAGTCCTAATTCCAGCAGCATTTACCCTTTCGAATGTTCAGCTTTCAACCCTCCCTCCTTTGGCCCAATGCCTGTATTTATAGTATTCTAGAGGAGGTTATTCAGTTCCAACATCAATGGGATACTCCCTCTTTTGGATGGGGTAGTTCCTCTCTTGATGGGATAATTTCCTCTATCATAGGGGTGCATGAACCATCTGGAGGCGCTCAATACACGTCAAACACTCTTCTAGAAGGCTCTAGAAGTGACCACAAGTAACTTTTTAGAGATGAAACTCGCGCCTTTTGACCTTTACAGGGGTACGCACCCAACCTTTAGCATACAGAGCGTATCAGTATGCAGGTACAGTTTATTTGGAGTGCGTACACGCAGGTAAGGTAGAGAGAACCTGCGTACCCAGAGATAAACATGTTTTAAAGTGACTTTCTCTCTTTTTGAAGTTTGACATGAAGAGCAGAGGCATGGGGCTTGACAAAGAGGACAATATGGTTATTGATGGGGCCATAGAATTGCAGATAGTCAAGGTGACAAGATTCAGTGTAACACATGTGCTTCAATATATCATGAAGAGGACCATGTAATTTAACCATTTTTTTTTAATTTACACTACCTTTCATGCCCACATTTCGAACATATCTCTTTGTCTACATATTATCTTCTATATAGAATACAATAATTCAGACATGCATGATGTGATATGTACTCAAAACCAAACATTTTCAACAACTTTTTTGCCGCTTCGCAACCACCTAATAAGACATTATCATTAGGAAGAACCTTATCTTTGAATAACTCGCAGTTGGTGGAAAATATAATTGTACAATGTCAATATCTAATATTCATAAAATTGACCATTTTTAATTTGATTATGTGAAAAAATATAAAGAACTTGATCGATCATGTAGATCAATTACCTTAATATTTCCAGGAAACATGCATTCGACATTCCAAAATTTGCTTTTAAGTTGTAAAATAACATTGTTTTCCCTAGTTGAGTAGAATTTAAATTTTCATTAGGTCCAAAGAGAGGGGTGGTGGAAGCAGATTTCAGGATTTCGAATAAGGTATCGACAATATGAGCATCATCCCCTAGCTCATGATTCGAGAATGCATCTAACAACATTTTCTCCACAATAGTCATATCTCGTAAGTAATCATCCATACCAACCTCTAGTTGATTGCCTCCATTGCCAACTTGCGATCAAGGACTACTATTGTTGTAGTCATTCCTAATTGGTGAATCTAGATGTAGTGGGAATTGAATAGGTGGTTGTTTCAACCATTCTTAGTATGATTCTTCTCCAAGTCTTGCTCTTAATGCAAATTTCTCTTGATTTAACTTTTTAGTGGGGTGCACTAGAAGATTGTAGGTGGGTTTCTCATCATCCATAGAATCCTAATTTAAAAATATATTGAACATTAGTACATAAATGATATTATTAAGCACATTAATGCAATTGGTTTGTTGAAATTAAATTATACCAAACAATTATTACCATCGTTGGTCCTGGATTGTGGCTGGAAGATGCCAGATTCTAATTGGAATGGTGAAGTGGTTGTCCATTTTCATCTACTGACTACTTGCGATATGCTACTTTTGACAAGAGTTTCCGACATTTTTGAAATGGAGGAATATTTTTTTCATCTGAACTCAATTCTGAATCAGGATCCTGCAAATTTGGATACATTTTTATTCAAATTGACATGGAATAAAAAATAAATAAATTTAATTAGATAATTGAAATAAATAAAATTTGAACTTATTGGAGATGAAAAGGGAAAACTCCATGAAGGACCTTGATCAACAATATGAAACAAGTTGGAATTTGAAGAATTGACCATTTGATATTATGATATTTTCTCTCTGCATTTGAAAAATTAGAAATAAAATTTTGTGTACATATCTAAAATTAATTTCGAGAACCATATAACTACAATATGAATTTCAATATAGTTTTAAAAT
This sequence comes from Pinus taeda, assembly GCA_000404065.3. NCBI lineage: Eukaryota > Viridiplantae > Streptophyta > Pinopsida > Pinales > Pinaceae > Pinus > Pinus taeda. Next base: position 52,472 of record APFE030282874.1, read on the forward strand.
AATTTTTCAAGAATAAGGCTACTTTAAGTGAAAAATGTATACTATAAACTACTGTAGCTGATGTGGATGTGTCCTAAAGGATAATTTGAGATGAATATGCCATTTTATGAGAAAATAAAATTTCAGATAACTTTTAAATTCTATTGGTGCTCTTATCAGGACTAATCACATAAATGCGTTTCAATAATGAATGCACTAAGGCGTTCAAATAATAATCGCATTAGTTTTCGGCATTTCAAAAAATAAAAAAATATTCTATCATATAGGTGCTCTTGTACAAAACAACACCGATGCATAAATAAAAACAACATCGATCTGCACCTATTTCTGGGATTTCAAAAATAAAAACAAATTCTACCATTTCAATGATCTTATAACAATTACAACACCGGTGAATTTAAATACAAAGAACATTGTTGCATTAAACTATTAACTGCACCATTTCGGGATTTCAAAAAAATAATCTATCATGTCGATGCGTATAGAAAATTTTGCATCCCAACAATTTTGATGCATTTTCCATGTAAATGCACCTATTCTCTTTACTATCGAATGCATCTATGTTTGGATTAAGTGAAAAAAAAGAACGAGTTTTTTTCTTTTTTTTTTAATTGAAAAATGAGCAACAATTGATTTTTTGAAATCTAATTTCATAGTATTTTAAATGCTAAAAAATTATTCACTATTTCATTATTTTTCCCAAGAGAGACATACTGCAAGCACTGTGCAACAACGAAATACTTTGGAGCAACATAACTATTCAGAAGATTTGAAGCTAAAAGTTATGGTAAATTTTATTGTTGATTTAACTAATTATTTTTTACAATTTTTGTTAGGGTTTAATTAAAAGAGAGATCATTTGTAAGAGACACATATTAGGAGCACTATGGAGCAACAAAATATTTTGAACCGCAGAAAGATCAGAATTGTAAAGGTACGGTGATTCACTCAAAACCTTGCATAACAAAAATTTTAAATTTCACTGTTAATTTTATTTTACAATTTTTGTTACATTTATTCAAAATTTAGAAAAAAAATAATTAAAAATAAAAAAATTACTACTGATTTTACTAGTATTTTTTTATGATCTCTGTTCCTATTTAGGTTTAATTAAATTTTAGAAAAAGAATAATTCAATACTTACCTTAAATCCTTGCTTCTTCTTGCTTATGTGACTATAGAATTTCACCTTATGGGTTTAACTCCCTCTACCACTTAACAATTAGGGTTTTTAATTTTTGACATTTTAGATTTAATGGGTTTGTATACTTACTATATATAGAGTGTTTGACATGTAAAGTAGGGCGATCATTTATTGAATTAGATCCAATCCTTGCCGACCTTGTCTATATTTTTAAAAATAGACGTCTGTTTCTTGGTGCGCTCTGTGTAATATAATGCACCGGTGCTGGCAGTGCTTCTATTGTTACATATCAAACAAAATCTTATCGGCCCTGTCCAGTCTATTTATTTGTGCGCCCGATGTAATATAAAACACCGATGTGCCTCTACCAAATAATATTGTCATAATTTCAAAATTATTTTCAAAAATTAATTTTTGTTGTCGGTACTGAACAATTGAACACCAACGTGTTTAGTATATTAAACGCCCTAGGGTTTTTATTCAAATAACCACATCGGTTACCAGAGATATTTTTAGCTAAAGATTATTTGATATATGTATAAAATATATTTAATGGATTCTGTATTGAATGATACTGGTTGTATATTGATAAAAAATGACTAAGAAGTTTTCAAGTAAGAAAAATACTGACCGACACAATGATAACACATTTAAAAAAGAAGAGAAGGCAAGTTCTTTGTAAATTCTTTACAAAGTTAATATGTTTATATTATATGTAAGTTTAACTAATATGTATTGGTTAGTGTGTGTCATGCTGAGCCACAAAATGAAGAAGGTCGATAAGATTATTTCCAATCTAAGTGCAGAAGAGCATAAAACCTTGATAGAAAAATTGCAGAAGGCCAATAAATTAGGTGAATGAAAAAATACTATTCAAATTGAGTTTTTTTTGTTTGAATTTTCATTAATAATATACTTGAGAATATTAGATAAAATGTTTTAAATAATCTATTAATTCATATATGTTTAATGTTATAGGAAGCAACAATGAAAGAAAAGATCAATGTCATTCTAAGAAAAGAAAAATTATAAAACATGTACATGACAATGAATTGGTCCTTAGCTCATCTTGTGTGGTGTTGGAGGTTAATGAAAGGGGGAATTTGTTTTACAAAACTACGAGTATATAGTGGAATGAATTTATAGACACACTTTCTACTGACATTACAAAACCAATCCAATGATTCCAAGAACTAAATTATATCTAAACTATGGGAAGCGTTTCTAGAGCAATGGTCAATGAGATCTGTCAAACTTGCAATAGAAAAAACATACAACAACAAAAATAATCATTCAAAAGGTAATATTCCTAATTAAAATGATTTTCTAGAATTATATGTACATATTACTACAAACCATTTATTTATTAATATCAAATTTGTTATATTTAGCTTTCATATATCAATCTAAAAATAGTTTCTTCTTCTTCTTCTTCTTTTTTCTTCTTCCTTGTCTTCTTCTTCTTCTTTTATTTATTTATTTATTTATTTTTTCAGGAAGATTATGAAAATCCTAAAGGATCAACAAGCTGATATGCGAAAGATGCTAGTAGGAATGTCCAAAAAAGTGTACAAGGAGATGGTCAAATAAATGGACATAATTGCATCACAAGAGGACCCATCTCAACAACATTGTGCTTCAAATGTATGCAATCATGATTGAATTTATACATATAAATGAATAATTTAATATTAAATATTAATTTTCAAGTATTTTCTTGCAAAAAACAAAACAAAATGGAATTCATTCATCACATAAAACATGATAATAAGGAAGAAAAGGGTTGATATCAAAGTTTGTGGGTAATTGTTAATATTTCATAATAACAACCCAAGGTTTCAATTTTGTATACTTTAAGTTGTTTTATATCAACGATCCTTGAATGTCTTCAAATAGGTGCTATTAAAAATATGGGTTGTGAGTTTATGTTGGTATATTAAAAATTAATTGTGGAATTTGTAAGTATCTATGTTGTTTACTTCTCTAAGTTTATAATTAATAGAAAAAAAAAATCATTTATATTAAATCTATGAGTTATAACGGGGTATAAAAATTGCAGGAAACAAAGTATGGAACTACACCAACATAAGAGTTGTTGCAACAAGGAATGAGACTTGGTTTTGAAACCATGTGTATAGTTCATGAGTCACTTCTTTCTAACGTACATTCCTATTCGATTTACAATGATGTATATTATTTATTTCAATTTGTATTTTTCTCACTAGGGTAGATACACTCATTACACTTTATTTTTATGCTTGCAGATGGAACAAGATAAAGAAGACAAAAACAATCGATGCAATCAACAAAAATTCCATCCAAATAAGCCAAGTCATGGAAGTAGCTCGAGCACTAATAACAATTCCAATGAAGAATGATGATTTATTGGGATATCAATGCAAGCTGTTGTATTTTTTGAAATATTTTCTGTGAAAATTAGACAATTTTTTTTAATATAATGGACATAGTGTCCCAATTTAAAGACAAGGGGTTACCAATAACAATCCCATTTTGTATGACAAAGAGTCTCTTATTGATATATAATAAATTATATTTAATTTATTCTATGTTATCTAATGTCACTGTGAAATGTTACACCACTAATTAAATATATATGTATGATTAAATATTATAATGAAGAGATGCAAAATTTGATAATATAACAAATTAATCAATCATAGAAAAATGCATTAATAAAAATTTAATTTATATGAATACTGTTATAAGATATACATTGTTTTTTCAATCAATAACAGATTTAAAAAAATCATAATAATTGCACTATCATAGGTCAATGTTTCTAAAAAAGAGAAAATATCATACAAAAAACTGATGCGTCATAACATAAACACACACCGATGTTTTATGATATCTAAAAGTACCGTTACAATTTTTTTTGGAGAACCTGTGCTTTTTATGAAAACCACAACATTGGGTGATTAATTCTTCAAGAACTGGTATTGTTTGGAGTTAACGCCCTGGTGCATTGTAATTCTTAAAGTACTAGAGCTTTCATAGAACTAACGTCTCAATGCTACATAATATTATTTCCAGACCTGGTGTATTATCCAAATTAATAGCACTAATACATTTATATCATTAGCACACCAATGCTTTTATACTATACACATTGGAGCTACGATTTTAATAAAAACACCGATTCTAAATTATTTTTTTACTTTCCCTATTGCGATTATGAAAAGAACGCACCGAGGAAGTATACATTTCATGCATTGGTATTCTTTGCATTCGCTGCCTCAGTGCTTTTAGTTATGTATGCAACTCCGATGCTTTTATATATGTAGCGCACCAGTGTTATTTGTTCATGAAGTGCACCACTAAAAAAACATCCACTGATACCTCTGGTTGCCCAGACTTTCAGTTGTGATGAAATTCCATTATAAGCTCCACTAAAACACCAGCTATCACAAACATATGAGTTTTGTCCAATTTTATAACACTAAAAACCTCCATTATAACCTCTGTTAGAAAGTATTTTCCCTGCAGTGTACCGAGATAGACAATTATAATTAGATAGAGGAAATTCAAGCTTCCACTGACCCTGCTTTGGTTACAGAGTAACTAGTGGATAAAAAACATTTAAAAGACATATCATGTATTAATATGGAGTTAACGACAATGGTAAATGCTCTTATCGAAGTGCATCAAAAAACTTGCCATGACCTATGAGTTCTCATGGAGAGAAGCATGATATTTGAAGACACAACCTATCATAACATGCCCTCCCGTTTAGCATTTCCTACGATAAGGAATTCAGAAGATTAGTTAAATAATCATAGTAGTATCACATCGTCTTGCCTAGTTTTCCAGGTCGATTTTGAATTGGGCGAGGACACATCTCAACTCTAGTGCGTCCATGACTACCATCCCCAAGCATTTCAACATGGTTGGGTTTTGGCAATACATGTCTAATTTATCAATTCCAAACGCACATAAAATTTTATTTAGTGCTTCCTAAAACCATGGTTGGTCATTAAAACCATTCCAATTAGTTAGTTTTCTAATTTGTCGTTAACGAGGTATAACTAACTAGGTAACACCGAATAGAATGTAGAGGAGTTACTTATAAAATATGAAAAGTAATGATCCATCGATTTGGATACTTGAAAGTAATGTAAGCATTTTAATGATGAAAACTATTTTTAGTTTTGCTATGATATTTGGCATTTATTGAATAACTTCTCATTCAAAATGAATCTGAATCACCACATCAAGAAGAATTTGGAGGTATGAGAGCCGAGATTCTTGACATTTGTATCTAGACCTTCCAACATTTCAGTGCTAATGAGAAAATATTATAACTTCAAAAGATACTCAAAGCCAAGACTATCACATCATTTTATATCTATTTTATGTGCACTATCATAAGTGTAATTTGCCACTCAAACTTGAATATTGGTTAGTTACCTTAGCCCTTTTTTTATTTGTAGTTCGCAGCTTCTAATACACAAGAAGTGAAAATGACTTTTGGATGCTTAGGAAATCATCCATGGAGACAATTTGGGAGGTTGTTATAGGGCTTATGGAAAGAATTTATTGAATTGTGATTTAAGGATGTTTTTAAAAGATTTTATGTCAATTCAAAGAATTTGTTGAATTGTGCCTAAAGGATGTTGTTAAAAGATTCTAGATCAATTCATTACAAATTATTTTAAAATTTTAAATGAAGTTGCCATGTTATAATCAACTATAAATCAATCTTTTAATCTTAATATATAAGATTGTGATTATATATAAGTAGTAGCACGAATCATTGGAATATTGAAATATATCTAATGTTAAATAAATATATAGTTGATAACATTTATATTAATTTTTTTAATTAAAAATTTAAATTAATTTAATTATTGCATGAAAGGTGCATGCTACATCTTAGAATGAAGAAGATGTGCAATTTGTTATGTGCTCAATCTTGAGTTGATTCATGTTATTTCTAAAATAAAAATAAAATATTCTCCAAATAAAAACATTATCAGTTATCATAAAAAACAAAAATGAATAAAGATATTTAGTTGATTTTAATTAAAATCATTATAAAACATAAACAATCTTACTCACGATATGCTCTCTTTTCCCATTCTGTTACTTAATATTATAACCCAGATGTGTTAAAGGTATTTTTTTCACACTCTCAACCATAAATAAATAAACAAATTTCATCTCATCTAAAGTGCGTAGAGTGTCTAATTTATGAGTTTTTCAAAATATTGTGATATAACATCTAAATGATATGACGTAGTATATTTTTTATTCAATATATTAATTATTTCAATTTGTTGATCACTCAACTTTATTACATCGATATTATTTGTTACTATTTTTATTCATAATCATGTGGAATTCAAAGTATGAAGTTAGTCTCAAGCACATAAATAATAATAATAATAATGTAAAAATGTGACATCACTACTCGCAATCGGAACCAACATAGATCAATCTAACTCTGCATCTACCATGCGTTGAAAGGGATAAAATTATACTTCATCAATGGTTCTACCATAAAAAATATGTCCCTTTCCCTTTGCAGCCTAATTAACTTGTTCATATTTAATATAACTCTAGTCATGAACAATCTCCAAGGTTTTGTTATACATTGCAAGAGAAATCAATGTCATCATTTGATCGATTTTGTAGATGATTTTTGCAAGTGGTGTGCAACAAAATAGGTGCTTGATGTTCCATCATAAAAACATGACTTAAGTCCCATTCTTTTCCTGTGTCACTGCAACCACATACCTCCATTTGTCTTGTTGGTATATCTTTATGATGAGAAGGAAAAGAAGGCATGCTTTGAAAAATCATGGGATTCCCACGAAATGAATATTGATCTTTATGGCTTGGAGCTTCATGGAATTCATTTCTAAAGTGCCCCCCTAGATCTCTTGTTAAAAATGAATATGCATTACCCTCATCAGGATGGTCATCTTCATGACAGTTTATGCCATGGATGGAATATATATGCAATATTGTTTTCCTGACTATAGGATTCCTCAATCTATGTTTTGTTTAATTCTTCATGTTTAGTATCTCTATGATAAGATCTTTTTCCTTTAAGGTGAGTACAAATAGAAACTTTGTCAGCATCGTCCTCTTTATAATAGATGGGGTAATCATCAAAATGTAGAACACCAGTATATATCCATCTTAAGCAAGGATCTAGCATGCATCGAGAGGGATCAAATCTGTTCAAGTGAAAATATCTTTTAGAGTGAAACATTTGAAAAAAAGATTGCATCCCTCTCATCCCTTAATATATCCCAATAAATCAATGAATATGTAGCGGTTCTCTCTCTTTCTCTACACACACACACACACACAATGCTTAATTTTTCACTGTTAAAATTCTGTTTTTGAATACTATATAAAGCACATAACTTAAATTTGTAAGTCCAAAAAATTTGTGTTAGATTTCAAGGAAAGTTAACTGAAAACTTTTTATCTAAAAAATGACCAAAATGTAAATTAGTGAGGCTACTTCAACCATATATTTTTTTCAATTTCTTTAAATGATATATCCAACATTTTTTTAAACAATATGTAATATATACATAGTTAAAAATAAAATATTTTACATAACATGCACATTGAGACATTTCATTTATAGATTATATTGTCTACATTAAAATGGTTTTATTTATTTATTTTCACAGAAGAAAAACCATAATTTTTATTAATGGTATAAAAATTACATTTTGTAGACACACATAATGTGTATGCACATAGGGACAAAAAATACATGTTGGAGCAAAAGTGCAAAGGAAGAAGCTAAAAAAGGTTCAAAAAAGACTAAGAATCCCTGGGCATAAGTCGTAAAATAACAACGAAAAAGGAAAGAAAACTAATTATGAAATATTGTGTTTGTCTCTTCTTTCTTGTACTTTATTCCAACCATCAAAATTTGGTTCAACAAGAACCAAACCTAATTCTTGTTCCATTTGAGGGACATCTTTGTCTGAATTTGAGCTCTTTGATACATGAGCTCTTTTTGTGCCTCCTTTTCCATCCAATGTCTAAGAGGCCTCTGGATCCATTTCCTTCTGAAGAAGGTGATTATACCTGGAAAAACCTCATAATCCCTAATTTGTTTGTCTTCCTATTGGGTTGTATCATTTTCTTTTTATTTTTCGGGTTGACTTTTCATATTATCTTATTCATCATCCTTAGAAGGATGATGTTTTAGGAATTTCCATCCTTTTGGTATATTAGACTGTCTCTTCTTCTTCTTTGGGTTCTTCTTTTCCTATGGACAAGAATTATGTAAATGTCTTGTTTGAAAAGATATACGACATATAAATGTCGTGTTCTCATAATCTAAGACTTGTGACCAGTGGAATTTATTGTGTTTCAAATTTATATGATCTAAGACCCTTTTTCTAAGATTAATCTCCACACATATTCTAGAAAATGTGAAGCGTTTATTATCTGTTCTTCCGAGATATTTCTTTTTTGAATTTTCCCAAAGTGTTTCCTATTTATTCAAGGAATTTACGATGCCAAAAAGGAAGGGGGGTGGGAGGGGGCGGGGGTGGGAGTTCACCCAAATCAACATAGATGAGGCCATCATGGTGGTGGCATTAAAATCAGTGAACCATGTAGTGATGAATAGATTGGATCTACCCTATAACCAACGCTCTTCATTTAGAACAAAATTTGGATCCTTATATGTTTCAATTTCAACTATAAAAAATCCCTTTGAGCAAAGGTATATGTCACAATTTAGAGTCCATATGCAGAAAAATACACTAAAATAGAGCTTCAAGTTTAGGCCAGAATCCATTAAATATGAAAATGACTACTTTATATTGTAGAACAGAGAAAAGAGAAGATACCTCAGAGAGATTTACTTCCATGGAAGGAGCTTTCTCCATTTGTTCAAAAATATAGGGGTATGGAATGTTCTGGTTCTGATTTATAGGGGTGGAGATATTCCCTTAAACTACTTCTTTTAGAGAGATATAGGGTTCATTTGAAGCCCTAACTCCATTAGTGCCCCCTCGCATCCTTGAGTTTAGAATGATGGTTGAGTTTTTGGTAGTACAATAATATTTAAGCTGTAGAGGGTCATGTAGAACCTTTCCCTCAAATTGCAAACATTGAAAGTGTGAAGACATACCCCATTTGCCATGAATAATCTATTTAAGGGAAGAGACAAAATGTCTATCTCGTACCCAAAACACTGAGGTCTTTCGATTGGGGCTTTTAATAAAAATCTAAAACAATGCTTTCAAATTATTCTCTGTCTGAAAAATGGAGTCTCAAACCGTGACTAAGAGAAAGGATCCCCATGATTAGAGACCACCAAGGAGTGCAAAAAAGACAAGGCCTCACCAGTCGAAATAGTGCTCATGTCAAAAGATACAGGTGGAAAGAAAAATAGGGGAACATGGGCCAGTGGAAACCCCCACTATTAAAAACACCCAAACCTTTGGATGTGATCGCCTTGTATTATTGAAAACAATAGATATAAACAATGTAGAAGAAAGGAGATGATCATATGGCATTGCAAAAGGCGATTCCAACAGATAATTCCCCCGCTAACACCCTTACAGGTCCATTGAAAACCATAATCAATGAAAGAAATCCCTCTTATAATCAAGGATGGCGATAAAAGCTAGAATTTGTGTTCTGAAAAGCCTTGCATCCTTTCTCCCTACCATGTAAATATAACTAAGTTTGTATCAAAGCCCTGAAAGTCGTCGACAATGTGTGGGAACTTAAAAAACTAAGAAACCCTAGCCTCCATTACATTTTGATCTAGGATGCCTTTGTTCCAATGGATGGTTTTAATGTTTTTTTTGTTTATTAATAATTTTTTATTTTTATTTTATTTTATTTTATTATTTTATTTATATATATGTAACAGCCCCCAATGACCGCTGAAATGCATGATGATATATAATATATATATATATATATATTATATATATATATATATATTATTATTATATATATATATATATTTTATTATATATATAATTTATATTATATATATATATTATGGGTGGTTCACGGTCATTGGGTGGCTGTTACATCCACAGAAAATTTGGGCAGATCAACCCCTAAGGGAATCTTTTAAAGCTAGTCCGCCAGACTAGCAGGGCCTAACCCCAAGGGCGTCGAGGAGAATTGACTCTATGACCTCCTGATCGGCGAGGTACTTAACAACAGGGACTCGACTAGTTGAGCTAACCCTTGGGGCTATTTTTGGTTATTAATATATTTATAAGTATACATCAATAATACTTAATCCTGCATATTAAAATATTTTATTGATGACTGACATTGAATTTTTCTATTATTATGAATATTTTTAAATGTCACATATTAATTAATGAAAAATCTCCCTCTAACTATTCTCATTAGAAAGTACTTGATATTTTTCATTTTTATTTTTAACTTTCAATTACATTTTTCTTTGGACATTGAATACACACACACACACAAAGTTGATATCAAAATAAATTAGTTAACACATATTTTCAAATAGTTTATTTAAATATTATGTTGAAATATTTTTGAAAAGAATAAGGTTTAAAAATTTTACTCATTTTTTTTTTTTTTTTTTTTACTTGTAATTACTTTATCTCTTTTTAAAGTTGATATAATGTAGTTATATTATGTCAAGCATGCTTGAAATATTTTATTCAAGACTGAGAGTGAGAGAAATATTTTTACCACATTAGATTGTAATATCAACAACAAATCAAGCGATCATAGTAAAATTGGGATTATTAATGTTCTATAATGTTTCTAATTAAAACTAACTAAAAATTCATATTAGTTTTTGTTTTTTTATTATATCCAACATTTTTTTTGTATTTAGAGAATATTTTACTTTTATTTTAAGAGGGACACATGTAAGCTCCATGTTGAACTCGAACAGAATCACACACCTCCCTCATACCGTGTTTTAGAATGCTCCTCTCAATGCAATAAGATTTACCATTGTTTTTTCCTAATTCAATTTTTACAGCCATTTAGCTAACTACTTAGACTTTTGTAGGAATTAATATCAGGGCAATTTGGTACATTTTCTTACAAGTGAAATGAAGTTTTTGAACATTCTACAAAATCCTCCAATACATCATCCTTTATCTTGCAAGGACTTCCATCATCAAGGGATTACCAACCTACACAATGCTTTAGCTTCTAGCCAGTTTTATTTGAAATGTCATTGAACCCTGAGATGTATACATGTTCTTGGGTATATCATAGTTTTGTTGTAGAGCTAATTTACTCACAAGTCTCACCAACTATGCTGATGCCGAGCTCTATGGATAAAAAACCACCCATAAATAAATTTCGCCAACCTTCTTTAGTGTTGGGATTACCATATTTGAGAGGAACAGGAGGACCTTCTTCCATAAATGCTTCATTGTCTTGAAGAGGGTATATAAGAGCATCTTCTTTTGGGGATGCCAACAAATCTCTGAAAGTGTTATTATACTTCTGGAATCTTGGGTCCCAATGCCTTAGAAACTATTCAATGAAAACTATGATACAAGATATTTTCTTTAGCCTAAAATAAGTAATCTATTCCCTTTCTCATGCTTCCAAAGAGTAAGTAAACAATGTCATCAACACATCTTCATATACTACACAAATTTTTGGGGTGAATTTCAAGAATTTCACAACATGAGTGGCTAACGAAGGATCACTATCAAATTTTGGTCAATTTTTTAACCAATCTTGAGGATAGTCATTTGGGTACCCAAGGACAATATCTACATCAACATCGTTATAAATCTCATGAAATTGCAAAGGAGCCACGTTTCATGAATATAGGCACTCAAAACTAATTATAAATGCACTTCATACCTTATTACAAGGGAGTCACCAATGCCTTCACAATGTTGTTTATCTCACCTCCCAAGCACAAAGTATTCAAAATATGTAAAGAAAAAGGTATTCTTACTTCTAATGGGGTCATCAAGTTGATTAAAACAATATTAAAGAATTGAAATTCATCCAATGTTGTAGTTTAATATGTACAAATGTCTTATGGGAGATGGAATTTATCCCTAATAATGGCACTGAAATGTCATCACACAAAGTTGCACTTATGGAGCTAAAGTCCCAAAGCTCAAGTGTGAGTTTAATGAAACTATGAGGAAGGCCATTGTCACCTCACCAACTCTATTCTTATTCGAGACCAACTATTATCTAGCTCAAGGGGGACTTCACTAGGTTAAAATTAATAGGATTTAAGGCAATGCATTTCAAGGTGATAAGAAGATTACATATAGAAAAATGTTTTTCAAATATTTTAAGGTATAAAGTTCATGGGAGGATTGAAGGCTAGAGTATTTCAATTGGGCACATGGGCTCAATCATTTATCCCTCAATAAGGCATGAATGAATCAAAGGTGATGACTAGGGTTACCGATTACTAACCCTAGTAGATCCACACAACATTTTTACAAGCTTCAAGATAAACTCAAGGGAATATTTCTCCACTAAAATTTTTACTAGGGGCATTAAAATAAAGGACCTATCCAAGGAAAAGAATAAGAGAATCCATCATCTCCATTAGGCAAGCACATTTGAACCAATGATCATTGAAGAAATAAAACCAATAAGATTTAGAGAGACCACTTACTCAAGGAACCTTGAAGCATCCATAAACTCTAACCGTGAACATTAAGAAGTTGCAAAATTCATCCACAAATCATCTTCTCAATGAGGTGCATTAGACTTAAATTCATAACACAAAATTGAAGACAAAATAATTGCAACAACATTTTAGAAATTTCAAAACTTTCTAAGGTTTTTCTTCCGAATCTAGCCTTAAGAAAGTAACGAAGCCAGTGCATCTCTATTTATTGGGAAATTCTCAACTTCCTATATAATATAATATTAATATTTCAAGTGAAACCCCCTATATTATCTTAAGGAGTAGCAAAAATCCTTTTGCTCTCCTTAATTAATACTCAAAGCCATATGTACAATGATTTAATCCTAGATAGCCCCAAAAAGAGGGCCCTCCTTAAAAAGTATGTAGATGCTAAAAATATGTCCAAACCTACAAGCCAAACCCTTTAGGATTCCTCCAAATGTGGCCTTCCAATTGTATACACACCCTCAAAGACATGATTAAAACCCTCCAATGTGGCTTAACCTCAATACCACATCAATATTAAGGCCTACAAAAGTCGTCCCTAATTTTAACCTTCATTTCAAGTTAGCCCAAATCAATTCTACATTATAATTCAACAAAATCAAACTACAAAAATTGTTGCACACACTAATTCTACATATAGGTGTGTCTATTTATGAATAGGGTTTACATAATTTTAATTTAATTTAATTAATGGATAGTAGAGATTTAATCTCTACCGAATATCCAAATTTTTTTTTTAGTAGTAGTTATTCTTTCTATAGAGGGTTGAGATTAATCTCAAAGGTAGTTGTGGCTTTTATTTTTATATTTTCAATTTAATTGAAAAAGGTTATTAAATTAATTAAATTAAATATATATTATAACTAAACAAACCTATTTATTGTTTAATAATCTCCATGATAAAGTGAGGATGAATATCCATGATTAACAATCTTGTTATATGTTTTTTTTAAATGTGTATATGTTTAAGTCATGTATTAATTCTTTTCTAATTAATAAAAGTAATAATAAAGTTATAATCTAGTTATTTTTTTATGATTTTATTTTAATTTTGGCAATCTGAAATCTATCATGTCATAATTGTTTTGATGCACATCATGGATTTATGCACAAGCCATTTATTTTATATGGTTGTGCTAGTGTATATATATTAGTTTCTTCATTACCAACTTTAGGTTAATATATGTCAAATGCATTTACTTGAACTACTTCACTCGATACTTGTTTCGATGCATGTCATGGATTGATGCCTATAGATGTTCACCAACCATTTATTTTTTTGGTTTTGCTAGTATATATATCTTAGTTTCTTTGTTACCAATTTAGAAACGATTTCAACTAGATTTATGTTAGATGCATTCACTTCAACTAATTCACTAGATAATGTTCACAATGGACTATCAACTACACCAACAACTTTGTTAACTTCATTAATGGTTGGGATTTCATTTTTTTAAGCATGCTCATGTTTAGTTTAGACTTATTGTCCTACTATAAACATAATAATTTGGTAAAAACAAAGGTGGATTATTTGCATTCATTAGTTCTTTTTAAATGTAGCATGCAAGCTTAGAATGGATATGCCTTGAAAGAGGTAAATATGAAGTTAGATCCTTAAAGCTCTCATGTGAAAGTGGGTCTTCTTTCATAAAATTTTCCCAATGAAAAATTTGATTCTTAAGAGCAAATAACCTAGCATGTAGGCGAGTATTTAGTAGTGGCTTGGTAACCAAATTATCCCATTGCTTTGTTTGAATTAATAACTTATATGTTGCACAATCAATATGGATTTTGAAAGAAAGAGTCACCATTCCATGCTTAAGATCTTTCATATTGGTGGAACCCCATGGTGCAATATTCTTCCATGCACATGAAATTGTATCCATGATATGGTCAACTCAAACAAGCTCGATAAGCTTTTGTAGCCTAATTTAGAACTCTAACTTGATACTACTCACTGTTATTTATTTGATCTAACGTCCCTTTCAAACCGAGAAGTCATGAGACAAGAGAAGTAAGGTGTTCGAATGATCTCTTTTTTCACATGTTTTTTTGTGCCACTTCTACAACAACATTCATCTCCTTCCCAATAGTTCAATTTATAGTCCTCATTGATTTCTCATAAGTTGATGGTTAAGCATTAGTGACTCTAGCAAATGATTATTTAAACATGTTGGAGGATTGCTAGAAATACTCTCCCAAAGGCCCCATTGGCTGATGGGATTCAAAATCTCATAATCATCAATATAATTTCTATCTTTAGAAAGCAAGATGGGTAGGACTATCCTGTAAATTCCAAACCAGATCATCTTACATTAGGCCATCTTCATCCACAATGCTATTAGATATATATAGCTTCTCTTCTTTTGGTTGTACCACTCCACAAACATGTAAATTCTTTTCCTAAAACAATCTTTCCACCCATCCTCCAAAAATCTCAATTGTGAGAGATTTAATTTAACAATGCCCAAAAATGTCAACGGTGAGAGATTTAGCTTAAAAATGCTAAGGGACATCTTGAAGATTATCTAGATAGGAAATATAATAAATTTATGCTTCTTCTTAATTCTATTTTTCATTCACTGCACAATCAACTTGATGCCCCTTATTTATTCTAGTTGGCATGGGTTTCATAATCAATTTAATCTATGGTTCTGTTGATGGTGTTGGACCCCCCAACATTCAAGGGATCTCCCCGGTATGAAGTCCCAAATAGACCTCACACCATTTGGTGTAGGAGTCCCATCCAATATGATGGCCCAGTTACCATTATCCTAAAGATATGCCTTAGCTCTTGCTTGTAAGCATATGAGAGTGATATACTTAGTCTTCAACAAGTGAGGTATGTGTGCCTAGTGAGTGCTTAGTGTAACTTGTGTCTAAGTTCCTTCACTACAGAGGGGGAGGGTGAAAGTGAGTTTCTAGTCAAGAGGGAGTAGTACCAACTCAGGTAGAGACACACATAACACAACAGGATCTGCGTAGCCTCCGATGGAGTAGTCCACATGGATGCAGAAGTCACAAACACTAAGGTAAATAAATAGCATGTACAACACCTAGCGGAGTAGTCCACATAGATGTGACGGTCGTTATAACAAATATACAAGATTGAATTTGTTGAGTGTTCGACGGAGTAGTCCACATGGATGAGACAACAATAAAAACCATTCCAACATATCTTCAACAATATATGCACTAGAATAATCGAAGTAGATCAAATATCCTATTACAAGTTAATCAAACATGCATTACAAGGTTTTAAAGAATAGTCTTATAAACAAATACGACACATGCATGAAAACGTGTTGGCTTGTGAAAGGCTTATGAATTAAGAAAAAGTTCCAAGACACATTTGTACACCATACATCACTAGCCCCAGTAATAGAGCATTGGAGCCACAACTCGCTCCTCAAAGAAAAGATTACAGACTCTCAAGGCTATGTGGGAGGAGCCAAGGTTAAAAGTACTTTGCATGTACAAACGAGGGGGTATATGTAGCCAAGGGTGAAATTTACCCTTGTGACTCTTCGACTTCCCTAGAGACTGTTCGACTTACATGACACTTAAAATTCATGTGTGGGTCTCATGGAATTCCACGTTACATTACATTGATTACACAAGTATGACCCAAAGTAGTGATGTGGCTGAGGCGACTCATGACACAACTCGATATGACACTGCTGGTATGCACATGTTGGCTATGTTGTTCGTGTCGAGCTGTTATGCTGCTAAGTGATGAGTGTGCTCGTGGTGTACCATAGCTTCACCTTCAAATGGAAAAATGCATGGATTCTTCAATGGTCTTGGTGTTCGCTTGATGGTTCATGCAAGTGCATGTGCCTCCTTCGCTTGCTACTTGGTATGATTTGTGTGTTTGTCTAGCCACGAGCAAGTCTTCTAGCATGTGCTCCTTGTTCATCCCATTCTTTGTCACGCCATGTCTTATCCATGTACCTATTTCTGCAATCACTCATGACAAGACGAAATCAAATCCAAAAATCCCCTAGTCTACCATGATGCATTGTCTTTCGTTTTCGGGTGCATGTGATTGGGAGAAAGGACAAGGCTTTGAAGAAGCGCATAGCACATGTCAGGGAGGGATGCGAGGCTCCAGGACATTGTTGGGAAACACTGCAAAAAGGTCACTGGGAGGTTAGGTTGAGCGATCTGGGACAATAGTGACATTTGTGGGAGATGGCTCAGTTGGGAAACATAATTTCACAGATTTTCCGGGAAGGCAGTGTGGGAAGCAGGGAGCAATGGCAGTGAAAAAAGCGCAGTTTTCCAGAGGAGACCGGGATTAGGCTACAAGAGCATTGAGAGTGAAAACTATGCAGTTTCCCAGAGGAGACCATGATCGGCCAGTGGTAACTTGTTGGTTATAACTGAGTAGTTCTAGGAGGGAGTCAATGAAGATATGACTACACAGTTTCAAGGCTGAGAAAAGTTTCAGGAAACATGTGGAATGTTAATGAAAAATGCACAATTTTGAGGAGTGGAGAGTAGGCCAGCAGGGGGACTGCCTAGTAGAACTGCATAATTTCCCAGGATAGTGAAGTGACAAGCAACAAGTGATTGCCCCTCATGTCTACACAGTTTCTGCAGGTAGTGAAAGTAAGCAGGATGGAGAGCTATTGCGTAAATTTGGATATGAGTGCAGCCCTGGGTCACAACTCAAGTCAATTTTTTTGGTTTACCAGCGGGAGGCTTGATGGATAGGCTTGTGGGAAGCGTGGATTGAAATGGATTCTTGGGAAAATTCTATATTGTTCTGGGTGACACTTATCTGGCTTGATTATGGAAATGTGCAGTGTAGACTACCTGGAGGACAGCCTCAAGCTCTGCACAGTGCTAGGAAATAGTGCAAGGCCAATCCAGTTGACAGATCTTAAAAAAAACAACTAAGTGTGTGAGCGATTGAAGTCATGTATACATGACCTTGCGAACACACACTAAACATGACTCGACAACAAGACCGCTCAAACTGACAAGACAACATATGCTTAGCATGACCCTTTGCGAGACTATTTAATGGTGAAAGTGACAAGTGCGACACTTGGGATAGACCTTTTGACGACTGTGGCAACACTTGCATGAAAATGCTTACAACATTGTGTGTGAGTGCAATGGGTGTTAACATAGTTGAAACAACTCATGCGCACAATGACAAACCTTCGATATCACCAGAACAAGGTCGCAAGCATGACATAGAAATCAACATGCTGAAGACGATAGTTTGTCAAACAAGCGAAAAGCAAGTAAGACATGTAGAGGAAACACATGAAATGACTTTTATGTTTTAACACATGCATGTTATTGAAGACATGATGATATGACAATGACAAGAAGTACTGCAAATGCAACTAAGATATGTACTTAGAAAAGTGTTCTTTACTTACCATACTTACCCTTAAGATGATCATGCATTCGACAAAGTTTGCGTGTGGTCCTAATCTTTTTCCATCACTTGGTATCTCGTTCCTTCTCCTCGACTCCTTGGGAGTGATCTCAGTAGGTCACATTTTCCTATAGTCACTAAGAGATAGATCAACACAGTTTCAGCGGGCAGTGACTTCTGCTGAGATGAGGCCTTGGGAGGTCCATCTACATAGTTTCTGAATGCAAGACAAATGGGGCAACTTGGACAACACTGTGGAGTTTTAAGGCACATATCATTGTTATGGGATGGGATCCTGGGAGGACACTTCTACATAGTTTCTGAGTGCAGTGCAGCTTGAGAGGCAATATTGCGTAGTTTCTAGATGCAAGGCATTGCGGCAGGATGGTTTCCAGGATGACACATTTGCGCAATTTCAGGTTGCAAGGTGGAATGAGTAGCTGAGGGGAAATACTGTGTAATCTCTTGAGATAGTGGGTTCCGTTTGGGGAAGGACACTAGAGGAAACCACAACGTAGTTTTGGATGCCAAGGAGGCTCGAGCCTCAGTGAACTGCGCATTTCTAGTAGGCAATGGAGAAAGATTGAGGGTTGCAGAAGCAAAGTGAACAGTTCTGGGAAGCTGGATGAGGCTAAGTTGCTCGGGAAATGGCTAAGTGTGAGATCAATAAAAAATATGTAAATAATTATATTACTTGACTATGATCACACACAAACACTTAGTGATACAACGTAGACCATCCACAATTTACAAAACATACTCTGCTTCATGCAACAACCTTCGTGACAAGAGTGCGTGAAGTTAGTGAGAAACACGTCTATGTGATGATAATAACTCATGCGCGCATGCTTTTTCTTGAAGCAAAACAACACCCCCTTGCATGACAAACAAAAATCCTTATGCCCCAGGATGACACATGCTGCATAAATATGAGAACATGGACATCTCTTAAGATCAAGGAGGGGAGCTTGAGATCATCGGCTTACCAATAAGGGACCAAGGAACGATCGATCGTAGGATCTAAGGTAGGCTCTGAAATTTGCATGCGAGACAAATTTTTGGAGGGTGGTTGTAGCCCTACAACATTGGTGACACATTGGTAGAAATCCAGCTCTCTGTATGGACCTTGTTTCGTGAAAAGTGAGTCTATATCTTCCAGAAATATTGTTCGATTCTTTGCTCGTGATGGCTTGTGGACTAGCTTGTGTGAAAGATGTAGTCCCTACCATTCTCTTAATCGGTCAGCACACATTCCAAGCCAAGTCAAATTAGTTGTTTTGATTGGTGATGAGGAGTATATGGATGCACAAGTAATATAATTGTTAGAGTTTAAGTTTCATATCTAGTGTTTCTCCGTTGCCAGTAGGCTTAGACAATACCTCGATGGAGTCACACAGGAACACAAGCATCGCTCTACTACCAACAAGCCTAGTCAGTACCCCGACAGAGTTACTTGTATCAAATCTATGCGCAGGAAGCCTTTCTCTTCTTTCGCCTTATTCATTTTTTATTTTTATTTTATTTTTGTTTTATTTTTAGTTTTCATTTTCAAAGAACTATGCATAGGTACTTATTTATTTCAGAGGCGGAAGAGGGATCCCGACTTATTGAGAGTAGAAGAGGTTGTTCCTTCACAGAAGTATGCTATATATACCTCTAACATACTTGTTAAGGTTTCCCCCTCACCTTACTCTACTCGATTTAACTGATAAGGGTTAACCCAAAAGAACCAGTTAGAGTAGGTGACACTAGTTAACAGTGTCAGTGTTGTGTTTTCACCAAGACTCACTTTGAATAGAACATATTTTCCATCAAGGCATCGTCGAATGAAGAAAACAAGCTCTTCATAAAAAGAGAGGAAAACAAATAACCAATTGTTGATAGATGTACAAGTCCTCTTAGATTTTCCCGGCTTGTCTCGAGAGCGAAAAATGGTTTCATGTAAGCCTAACCTATGGACACGAGCAAGCAAAGAAAGCAAAAAGTAGAAGTAAAGTGAAAGAAAAAAAAGTAAGCAAAGCAAGCAAGAAAGCAAACCAAACCAAGTAAGTAAGAAAAGAAAACATGCAAATCAGTAAGAAAATTAAAGCAAGAAAGAAAACACTACTCCTACTCCTACGCTAAATAGTGCATGGGCCTACTTAGGTGAAGTGATATTTCTAATGCAGCCATTGGCTCATTGGCTGACCCATGCTGGAAAAGGAATGGTAAGAAAGAAAGATATAAATGTAAAACAATGAAGAAGAAAGATAGAATAATGAAGACCCACACGCTCTGAGTTCTAAAGTATCCACAGAAAAGAAAAGAGCAAATGCACAAGACAAACATTCTGCAGATGTGCCATGGTGTTGAGATGTACTGTATGCAGACGGTAAACATACACACTCTTTGGACTATGACCTATGAGTGAACATGAGAAAGACATATAACTTATGCTTTGAAAGCATGCTCATTGTGTAAGATTCCTCCAAGGCATGAGCGATGGGATCATGTAATTCGAGTGGAGGAAGTAAACTCTGCATATTAGATTGATCTTCAATGCAAAGTAGAGAGTCATGAGGAGCCTTGGGTGTTTCAAAAATTTTATGATCATAAGTGGAACTAACCTCAGGACAATGAGGGCCTGGGATAATCATTAGCTCAGGCTGAAGTGCCTCGACAACCTGTGGGGTTTCCACTTCATCAATAGATATATTGTGAGAGGCTAGTGGCTTAGAAATATTAAGAATGAGTGAATCACCATCATGATTCAATGAATAAGTCTAGTGATCACAACAACCATGATCAAAAAATTAGGGATGTTCATCGACATCCTCATGATATGATGAGTCAAGCAGAGGCGTTGATGAGAAACAAGGATGTTCGCCCTCTGTGTTTTGAGAAATGATAGATGATAGATGGGACAAATTTTCAGAGGAAGATGTGTCCTCTCCGCAATGTAATGACACACTAATATCGATGTGTCCTGTGAATGATCGGAAGTAGAAACATTCAGAGATGAGTTTTCACAGGGAAAATCAAAAGTGGCATAATCACAAGAGATGTTAGGATAGAGCGGATGAGGTGCAGATGGAAGGGAGTCATCCTTCATCATGGGTTCTTCTTCAGATTCCCGCACACACTCATCATGAATGATAGCATAGGTTCGTTGGACAACAGCTACTCCGTTGATATCTTGATCCTCGTGAACACAAGATGTGGAGTTTGGAACAGGAGAACAAAACATAGCACAATCCAGAGGATGAATGGAACGCAGGGACGAAGGTTGTCAGAATGAGTCCACTTGACAACCAACAGGCTTGCAAGCCAATTCTACGTAGACATTGAGAACAGGTGGCATGGGAGGATGTTATAGGTCAACAAATGTGCGTGCACCTTCTCCCACATCGCACTGCAGAGCTAGAGATGTTTGATGACATGAGGACGGACAATCACTTTTGACAGTGACCTTTTCTGTCTTTGATTTGGAAGCTCTAACATCGAGGTATGCTGGGAGGTATTCAAATGATTATAAGAATTGCGGATTTTCAGATATGTGAAGAAGATACTTAAATATTGCATCGAGAAATTCCCAATCAATTTCATTTCAGGAAATCAACATGCAAAATTACAAAAACGTGTGTGAAATTGTTCAACAAATTCATTAGGTGCTTTCCATAATTTCAAAATTTCTTTATTGAGTGCTTTATGGTCAATATGATTGAAACCATGAGTTGTCTCTGCAATCAATTGAGAGAAAGAGTGAATAGATTTTGTCGGGCAGTGTGGCACACCATAGCAGTGGGTTCCTTCGAAGTGTGAATGTGAACAACGTGTAGGTCATGTAATCTTCTTGGATTTCGTGCCTTTCGCAGGAGAATATGAAGGAAACTACGTGTCTAAGCAAGGATGCACCTCCTTCACCATTGTATGTGTTATGTGACATGTCATTCCAGAGCTTCTCCGAGATTTTGAAGTCCTTTCCATAGGACATATATTTCAAAAGATGAATTGTACGGTTAGTAATGATAAATGAGCAGAGATTCAAAATAGATAGTGAGGGCTCAACTTGTCATCTAGTCCTCCTTCTAGCACCAGAAATGTTGACGGTGTTGGACCCGCCAACATTTAGGGGATCTCCCTAGTATGAAGTCCCAACTAGACCTTAGACCGTTTGGTGTAGGAGTCCCATTCGATACGATGGCTTGATTTCCATTATCTTAAAGATATGCCTTAGCTCTTGCTGGTCAGCAAATGAGAGTGATATACTTGGTCTTCAAAAAGCGAGGTACATGTGCCCAGTGAGTGCTTAATGTAACTTGTGTCTAAGTTCCTTCACTGCAGAGGGGGAGGGTGAAAGTGAGTCTCTGGTCGAGAGGGAGTAGTCCCAACTTAGGTAGAGATGCACACAACGCAACAAGATCTGCGCAGCCTTCGGCAGAGTAGTCCACATGGATGCGACAGTCACAAACATTAAGGTAAATAAATAGCATGTACAACACCCAAGCGGAGTAGTCCATGCAGATGCAACAAACGTTATAAAAAATATACAAGAATGAATATGTCTAGGGTTTGGAAGATTAGTCCACACAATGAGACAACAATTAAAACCATTACAACACATCTTCAACAATATATGCACTAGAATAACTGAAGTAGTTCAACTATCCTAGTACAAGTTAAGAAAACATGCATTATAAGCGTGTAAAGAATAATATTAAAAACGAATACAACACATGCATGAAAACGTGCTAGCCTGTGACAGGCTTTTGAATTAAACAAAAGTTCCAAGACACATTCATACGCCATACATCACTAGCCCTAGTAGTGGAGCATTAGAGCCACTATTCACTCCTCAAAGAAAATATTACAGAATCTCAAGGCTATGTGGGAGGAGCCAAGGTGAAAATTCCTTTGCATGTACAAATGACGGGGTATATATTATGCCAAGGGTGAAACTGGCCCTTGTGACTCTTCGAATTTCATAATGAATGATTGACTTACATGACTCTTTAACTTCATTCACGGGTCTTTTGGACTTCCACATTACATTACGTTGATTACATAAGTATCACCCAATGTAGTGATGTGGCCGAGGTGACTCATGATACAAATCGACATGAAACTGCTGGTATGCACATGTTTGTTGTGTTGTTCGTGTCGAGTTGTTGTGCTGCTGAGTGATGAGTGTGCTTGTGGTGTACCATAGCTTCGGCTCCACATGGAAAAGTGCGTAGAGTCTTCAATGGTCTTGGTGTTTGCTTGATGGTTCATGCATGTGCATGTGTCTCCTTTGCTTGCTAATTGGTATGCTTCATATGTTCGTCCAACCACAAGCAAGTATTCTAGCATGTGCTCCTTGTTCGTCTCCTTCATCTTCGCGCCATGTCTCATCCATGTACCTATTTCTGCAATCACTAATGATGAGATGACATGAAATCCAGAAATCCCTAGGCTACCATGATGCTTGTCTTTCATTTCTAGGTGTAGGTGTCTGGGAGAAAGGAAAAGGCTCTGAAACAGTGTAGAGAAAATGTCAAGCCGGGAGACGAGGCTCTAGGACATTGTCAGGAAACACTGTGCAGAGGTCATTTGGAGGTTGGGCTGAGTAGTCTGTGACAATAGTGACATCTCCAGGAGATGGCTCAGTTGGGAGGCAGATATGCGTAGCTTTTTCGAGAAGGTAGTGCGGGCAACTAGGACCATTGGTAGTGAAAACTACATAGTTTTCTAGAGGAGACTAGGATCGTGCTGCAGTAGTACTATCAACGAAAACTGTGCAGTTTCCTGGAGGAGGCTAGGATCGGGCCGCGGGAGCTTGCTGGTAAGAGCTGTGCAGTTCTAGGAGGGAGTCAAGCAAGGCATCAGTATGTTGTTTCCGGGCTGAGTGAAGTATCGGGTATTAGGTGGACTGTCAATGAATACTGTGTAGTTTTCAAGAGGAGTGGAGAGTAGGCTAGCATGGGGACTACTTGGAAGAATTGCGAAATTTCTTGGGATAGTATAATGATAGGAAGCAAGTGCTTTCCCTTCATGTCTACACAGTTTTTGCAAGCAATGGAGGTAAGTAGGATGGACAACTATTGCGTAATTTTGGAGATGAGTGCAACCCTGGGTCACAGGTCAAGTCTAATTTTTTGGTTGACTAGTGGGAGGCTTGATGGATAGGCTTGTGGGAAGCACAGATTGAAATGGCTTCTTGGGTAAATTTTGCACTGTTTTGGGTGACAATCAACTGGTTTGATTCTAGGACTGCATAGTGCAGACTACCTAGAGGATAGCCTCAAGGTCTACACAGTTCTGGGCAACAGTACAAGGCCATTGAGGGTTGAGACTACATAATGCAACTCAGTGGAGGTCCGATTGATGGAGGGTGGTTCGGTCGACAGATATTTGGAAAAATGGCTAAGTGTGTGAGTGAGTGAACTCGTGTATACATGACCTTGTGAACACACACTCAACATGACTTAACGATAGGAAACCTTAAATTGACAAGATAACATATGCTCAGCATTAACCTCTACGAAACTGTCTAATTGTGAAAGCAACAAGTGCAATACTTGGGATAGACCTTCAGACGACTGTGAAGACACTTGCACGACAATGCTTACAACATTGTGTGTGAGTGCGATGGGTGTTTTCATAATCAAAACAACTCATGCACACAAAGACAAACCTTCGATATCACCAGAACAAGGTCGCAAGCATGACATAGCAATCAACATGCCAAAGACGATGGTTAAACATTCAAAAAGGAAGAAAGACATGTAGAGGAAATGGATGAAATGACTTTTGTGTTTGCACACATGCATGTTATTGAAGACATGATGATATGATAATGATAATTAGTCCTGCAAACTCAACTAAGAGATGTACTTCGGAAGGCATTCTTTACTTACCATACTTACCCTCAAGATGATCATGCATCTGACAGAGTTTGGATGTGGTCCTAATCTTTTTCCATCACTTGGTCTCTTGGTCCTTCTCCTCAACTCCTTGGGAGTGATCTCAACATGTCACATTTTCCTGTAGTCACTAAGAGATAGATCAATGCAGTTTTAGCGGGCAGTGACTATTGCCAGGATGAGGCCTTGGGAGGTCCATCTGCGCAGTTTATGAATGCAAGACAGATAGGGAAGCTTGGACAACACGACACCGTTTTAAGGCATAGGAGACTGCTGTGGGACGGGGTCTTAGGAGAACACCTCTGCATAGTTTTTGAGTGCATTCCAGGTTGAGAGACAATATTGCGCAATTTTTGGGCACAAGGTACTGCTGTGGGATGGGTTCCAGGAGGACACATCTGCACAGTTTCAGGTTGCAAGGTGGAATGAGAAAATGAGGGACAATACTGCATAGTTTCTGGAGATAGTGGGTTCCAACTAGGGAAGGACACTGGAGGAAACCACTGCGCAGTTTTGGATGCCAAGGGAGGCTAGGGTCTTTGCCCACTATGCATTTCCAGGAAGCAGTGGATAAAGCTTGAGGGTTGCAGAAGAAAAGTGCATAGTTCTGGGAAGCTAGATGAGGATAGGTTGCTCGGGAAAATATAAGTGTGAGATCAATGACAAAGATGTAAACAGTGATAGGACTCGACTATGATCACACACGAACACTTAGTGATACAATGTAGACCATCCAAAACTCATAAAACATACTTTTCTTGATGCAACAACCTTCGTGACAAGAGTTCCTGAAGTGAGTGTGAAACATGTCTATGTGATAGTAACAAATCATGCACAAATTCTTTCCTTTGAAGAAAAACAAAATCCCCTTTGCATGACAAACAACAATCCCTATGCCCAAATATGACACATGCTGCACAAAGATGAGAACATGGACAACTCTTACGATCAAGGAGGGGAACTTGAGATCATCAGCTTACCAACAAGTGACCAAGGAACAGTCAATCACAAGATCCAAGGTAGGCTCCAAAATTTGCATGCGAGCCAAAATTTTGGAGGGTGGTTGTAGCCACTACAACAAATTCATTTATTTAAGGAAGATCATCATACTCACAAAACTAATCTTCATTGGTAGCAACATGTCATCTAATAGGTCCTTGGAGTAGTGAGTGAAGAGCAAAGAGTCATGCTATCCATGAATGACATTCAACACAATTCCAATTACTTGAAATGGAGAAAAGAAATTCCCACAACTATCCTTCCATAAGTGCTCACATAATAGCTTCCCGCTCCAAATAAAATACAAGTTCAAAATCTACCTATTTTACTAAAACCATTGTCTAAAAAGTACCTTAAAGAATCCTCCAAATGTTTCAAACACAAATATGGATAATAAATCATAGGCAATCTTAGCAATATTCATTTGATAACAAGCTCATAATGTTTATAGAATTTTTGGAAAACTTTATCTAGCTTGTAAAAATTACAAATAACTTCTTAAAAATGTTATATCTGAGACTTTTTAAGAAGTTGAGCAAAGCATCCGCATATAAGAAAATGATAATAACGACTCTAGCCATGTTAATGCCAACGCATCCATCCTTTTCTAAACATGTTCAAGTTTATTAATATAAATGTAATAAAACTATGAAAATGGAAACCATTGGCTTAACACCAATATTAAAATTAATATCCATGCAATATTCATTATTAGTCCCTACCTTTGGCGTAGCAGGGACTATAGCGTTCGATACAGCGTTGACTTGCTATTAATTTTCGCGTTGACCATCAATTTCTACGGGTTAATTAATGTTTAACCAAAGTTTATGCTGGGCTTATGTTGGGCACTTTGTTTACAAGAAAACTTTAACCAAATTTTCAGTTTACCCTCTTATTTCCCGCCTCACTTGGCCTGATGTGCGCACAACTTAATTTATCCTAAGTTCTTTCTGGTGCTTGTTCTCCGTGCCCTACATGCAGTGTCCTACATGCTGCAAGTGCCAGATGTTTAAAGTCTATGCAGAGGCATCCACGTTTGTCTAGAAATTCCTTCTCTAAAGGAGACGAGCAGGGAAGAGAGTGAGTTACAGTTTCGAGCTAGTTTGAGGAGCAGAGCAGAGAGTGTCCACCAGTAGCATCCGAGCTAGTATCCGAGCCAACAACAACATCTGTCAAGGGGGAAGCTTCAACTTTAGTTTCAGCCAAGGAAGAGAGGAGGAGTGTCTTGATTGATTGGGATTCTTACTACTTGTAAGTATGTTTAATGGTTTCATTTTACAATCACCTAATTTTACACAAAATCTAAGCAGCATTTCCATGATTACAGAAGTTGTTTCTGTTCATGCCATTTCTTTGGTTTGGCTTTGGCCACTTTTTCTGCAGCTAGTAGATGCTCTTTCCATTCAATTAGAAGGGCCCCCAATACAAGCTATGCAAACTTTGCATATTTTGATGGTAGGGACTGCACCTGCCCTGGACCTCTATGTCTAGAGAAAAAACCTTCTGATTTCAACAACCACCACCTGTGTGAATCATGGAGTAATCGTGATTGACATGGTTGCTAGGTCTGAAACAAGGAACAAAAATTGAAGCCCCAACTGTATGCCTCAAACTACTTCACTTTTACTACGCTTGGATGGGTTGCTTCTAAGACCTTGGTTTTCATACGCTTTGCGTGAAAATTTGAAGCCATTGCTAGCAGAAGGTGGAAGCACGCTCAATTTTGACATTACAAGAGGCTTTTTTAGAGCCGCCTTTCGAGCTTCTTTTGAAGGGTAATTTTGGAGAAAAACTCTCTTTTGATTGCCCGGATTAGGAATGTTCTATCAGACCCCATCAAAAGGAAGCTGCTTGTCCCTCTGGGGGGCAAGGAGAAACTAACCTATACTCTAATCTACGGGTTAGTATAATAAGCTGGTTTATATGCGTAATTGCTGTAATTATGAACCTATCCCATTTTTCCCCCTCCCCCATCACCTATATGTGATGTCATTGTTTTGCCAAACTGCCCCACAGACACCTTCAGTACCAGCTGCCTGCTTCCTAAGTTCATCAATTGCTGTTACCCTCGTGTGCAAGCAGCGGTAGTCCTTGCCGATATGCAATAGTGAGCTATAATTTTTAGATATAAAAACCATTGAAACTCAACTTTGAGAGATGCAAGTTGATTTAGGTTTCATTTAATTTTTAAATTGCAAATCTCAATGTTGGACTCACACCTCGACCCTCGATTTCTACAATGAACCTCAGTCCAGTCCAAGAGCCTCCCACTATCTATTTTCTCCTCGTCATCTATCACAGTTACATACACAGAGATACACAGAGATACAGAGGAGATAGCCAGGGAAAAGAAAAAACCTTGGAAATATGGATACTATGGGTGGAACAACAACCCACGAGTTGAAAGAATGTAACATCTTGCTGAGGATTGGACGCAACCCTGGCTGCAATTGTGCAGGTATTGACCTAGATCCTAATTATTGGGCTTCATACCCTCTGGTTTGCTTGGGTCAGTGCAAGATCCAAAAATACAAACCAATTGTCCATTTTTAGTTCTGACCAAAATATAGCATACCATGAAATCCTTCTTTGGCTTATTCATTGTTGTTACGTCTATACATCCTTGCCATTGTAACAATTTCATGCCAAATTGGAAGGCAGCCAGTTGCGAAATCTGCTAATTTCTTCATCTTCTTCTAACTTAGGGATACATTTGATCCTCAAAGGACCCTTTTATTTCATTATTAAGTCAATATGTGGGGAAGGGGATGATCATTTGCAGAACCCAAAACTCCTGCTTTCGATTTTGCTCATTGTATGAGATCCAGCGCTCTGGGACAGGTTTTCATGAATACCTTGACTGACTTGGTTATGCCTTTGACAGTAAGAAAGCCTTGACCCTCCGTGTGATGACTGCTACGGTATAGACAAGGAATGAAACGAAGTGATAGGCCGCATTAGGGGGGCAGGAGAAATTGCCTTGATACAATCCACGTGCCTCGACTGCTTTGAATCATTCCACGTGCCTCGACTGCCTTGAATCATTTCTTCAGAACAATTTTAGAAAGACTCTAGAAGAAGATTCAATCATATGCAAGTGAGTTGGTTAGCTAGGAGGTAGACACGTTGGACATGCAAAAGAGACATAGGTAAAGACGTTGGGTATACAAGAAGGACGAGAGGCAGGCAGGTGGTAAAATTGTAGCCCTATGTTATTTTATGTGTTTGAAATATATTTTTGTATTATACATTTTTTTTTCATGTGTGACAAGTGTCTATTTAAAAGCTCTGTCTTTAGCTTGTTACGACACAATTTGTCTTTGCTTTTATACATTATGGTTTCAGAGCAATGAACTGCTACAATGTTTGAGGTCTAGTTTAATTTGACAACCTTTGCACTTCAATTGGCGATCTGTTGTAAACCCCAGTATTCTAGTATGCATTATTCTTTCACAATATTCACATACAGGCAGGGTATTTAATATTTTTAGGAATTTTGGCAATTGGACAGATCCACTTCTAACTGGTTTATCAACTAAGCATATCCTTTATTTATCATTTAACGGAAATTGAGATCATCATAAACAAAATGAAAACTTTTATACCATTCAAGACTTCTGCATTTTGTTCGTTTCCATGTTGAGCTATCACATCTTGAAACACTTGGTTATGCAGGAATACTTTTGTTGTACTCTCTCATTTAGTTCATTCCTTTATATCAAAATTATCTGGGCAACTAAATCTACAATCAACCTAGAAGGTTCTCAAAGCCTCCTCCTTAGAAGAGGTTCTGCCTTAAAATTAAATTGTCTAAAGACCTTGAAAATATCCCAATGTTGCAAATATCATGTTGGTGAATATATTGCCAAGAGACTGAAAAGAAACTTATCAGAAACAATAGAGTATCGAGAAACTAAAAAAGATATTAGGATATAACAGTGAATAACCCTTTTGCTTTAAATCCCCTGCTTTTTCTTTTTAGAGTGGACAAAAAAATCCAAAATTTTCAAAATATCCCCAATATTTTACATCGGCTTGTGATATTTTGACAACATATCATAATATTTTCAAAATATATTGACACTTTCAAACCCCTCAAAGTATCATGACCTTTTCCACCAAGTATCAGTGAGTTCAAAGACTTGAATTGCCAATATTTGCAAGTATGCCTCAAACAAGGACATTGAAGATGGATGGGTTCAAGTGGTCCAAACAGATTCACAAGACACAGGCTACGATAGCCTAAAAAGCACAAGATAGCAATCCTTTGACTTCCGTTGGGATAGCTAGAAGAAAGCCAATGGCCTCATCCACAATCAAGGAGCCAATGCAATCCCCTCAAAATGTCACCCTTGGAGCCCACAACAAAAGGGCACACTGTTTGTGTCCTCTCTTTTGGGTCTTTAGGTTCTCAAGGTTCTTATGATTTAGTAGTGGATATATTTAGGAGCACACAGGGTTTAGATACCAGATAGAAAGTGGGAACAAAATTCCGGCCGATTAGATTTGATTGTTTTCAGAGGCACTAGTGTTTGTTAGGGGATTCATAGCTTTGTAATGTACATTGATAATGTGCGATTACATATTTTCACTTTTTCTTTGTTTCTGCAAACATATTTATCAAACTTTGTTGGTTGATGCAAGTTTTGTAGTTGTTTTGAATCAAACATGAAGATAGGTTGAGCGAGGAGTGGATTGGCCTTGTCATAGGTGGGTCATCTAGCCAAGCAGAGATGACTTGCCAAGTTTTTCTTGCCTATGTCTTGTTACTGTGATAACGATTACAATAATTCTATATAATATCCTTATAATATTTCGAATCAAAGGCTGTAAATATACTATGTTGAGTAAGAATTCGAATTGCAAGTTTTCAATGTATCTGCCTTGGTTGCAGATGCTAGTTGGTTATCTAATCTGGCAATCATAACAGCTTGCTCTTCTGAAATCTATAAAAAGGTTTTCTTCACCTAAGCAAGCTTATGTAAAGTGATATGTTGTTTCAGAAAACCATCATACAAACTTAAATTTTAGTTTTCGAGTCCAAGAAACTACGAAAGCTCATGCATATTCTGACCAATTTATGACAACCGTAACCTTTCCAGGATGAACTTGCAATATACCCCAAATAGAAAGTAAAAACAATTGAAATGAACTTTATTTCATGTTCATCTGACGCTTCCCTAACTGAAATTTCTAAGTCTTGACAAATATGATGATGTTTTTCTCATGTACGACTTAAGAGGAGAATATTTGTCCAAGTCTACCATGATAGAATCATCAAGAAAGGGCCTAACATCAATCACGAATTATTAATGCTAACTCCTGGGTTCAAAATCCTTCAAATGGGTGTGAATGAGGCCAGGTGCAATCACTAGGTGATTTTGATAGCATAGAAACACTACCATAGCACTACTACATAGCTGAAGAATAGTTGTAAGAAGCATTTTGGAAGAAAAGATTGGTGGAGTGCTGGTTGAAAAGAAGGCATCAAGCTTGTGAATTCCTGTTTTGTTTTCAAAGCATTCATTCAAGTATCCTCCTACACTGTGCACACTTTATGGTGACAAGCCTAGTTTGCTGAAATACCAAAGGTTAATGATATTCAGTATCCTCCTCCATTGTGCACACTTTTGGTGACAAGCCTAGTTTTTCTGAAATACAAGGTTAATGAATCATTCAAGTCCTCCTCCACTGTGCACACTTTTTTGGTGACAAGCTAGTTTTGCTGAAATTACGAAGGTTAATGAATCCAATTAAAGCATAAGGCAAGGTAGTGCTATAGTTTGCAATTTTTGTGATGACTTAATCCTCAATACAGGCACCATGAACGATCCTTTCAAAGTTTGCAAAGTCACCGGCTAGAGCCACAGGAGATGAAGATGGATGGCTGTATCTTTGATCCTCCTTCTGTTATGTTTGTATCTGGGATGCTACAAGACAGGCATACAGTACAACACCATAAATCATTGCAAGCTTGTTTTGAGGTAGTCTCTAGGGCACCTCAGCTTCAAATACCTCTAGGCTCTAGTAATTCAGCCACTTCTCAAGTATTCCGATTGTTCTGGTTACTTTATGGCTGTTGTACTAGCCCAAACCAGTGGTTTGGTCTCTTACAGTTAATCATAATCAAATGCATCTCTTTTGAGAAAGATGACATGCTTCCTTGCCTGAGAATTTATTACAAGGACATAATGCATGAATAGTGGTACTGCCCATAGAAGGTATGAAGCACCATATTCAAAAAACTTATCTTTGGAACTATTATTTTAGGCTTCATTTATTTGAAGCATTTGCTAAAGAAAATTCTTGAATAGTGTCCAAGATTCCAAGCTACTCCATGGAGTCTACATCTAAGTTGTTGTGTTTAGAAATAATAGAAAACTGAACTTACGCTGAAAGAAACTTATTTTCTGTTTTCTTTAGTCTTTTATTGGATGATGGTAGGTGTTTAGATGTGGTTGAGTCCTTATTCTTATATTTTCCACCGGAGAACTTGCTATCAGGTTCCATGGAGCTCCATCAATAGTAACAACCACTCTGTCTTGTTTTTCACTTCTATCTTTAACATTTAAGATGAGAGAATATTCCATACTATACAAATCAACCACAAAATCATCAAGTATGGCCCTTTCAATTGATACTTTTCATTTTATCGAGAGGAAACATCTTGAAGAAAAATATCTTCTCCAATTTTTGCTGTTGGAAGCACCAATTCATCAAACTAATGTTATCCCCATTACTGAAGACTAGGATGCAAATGGGAGGAATTGATGGGGAATGATAGCATACTAGTTCTAGGTTATGCCATTATTGATGGTTCTCAAGTTTTTTTTTCTAATGTTGTAGTCCTAATGCATCCTTACCTTTGAGAAACAGTTACAAGGGCCATATTAGAAGAAATATCAAGACACTATCTTGAAAAGGAAGTGCAAGCAACCTATAAATATTCACCTAGTTACTTGTATTCTTCAGGTTTGAGGCTTTAAAAGTGTTTGCATGATACGCATAAGTACGTTGACTATGCTTCTTGTTATGTGCAACATACATTTTTGTATGCTGTTGATATTCTACTCCATCTTAATCTTTGCCTCACTCCCCCCCCATCTATTTAACTCTCATTTTAATTTTGCTACTTATTTGTCTAATTTCTTGACATTGTTCAACTTTCCTTTGTTATGTCAGCAATAGAATTGGGTTATTGGGGCTACTGATCCATATAAGGGCATCTCCAGTTCTGAGAAAATGAAATTCCCACTGTTTCTTTGTAAATTATGGTGTTCAAATTGTAATGTTTAGGCAGTTTCTAACTAGCATATGATGACTAGGGAAAATGGGAACCTCTGAATTGAGTAAATCAATAAATGAATGATCAGATAATTTTTTTTACAAGGTAATAATATAGAATATCAAATAAGCGTAGTAGTACGAGGTAATTAAAAGTACAATGATGGAACTGAACACATAAATAAAAAATATTTAGCTAGAAAGAGAATTGTATTGGCTCAAATGCAGTGATATTACTTGTATTGGCTCAAGTGCAATGATATTACTTTCTTCTCTAGAGCTAGTGAGATTACTGTATCGATAATCAATATTTAAGGAGGTGCAAGGTTTGGTGAAGTTAAAGCCATGAAAGTTGTAAAAATATTTGGAGAGAATATCTGAATGTTGATAGAAACCCTTAGGTCTATTGTTGCAGGTAGAAAATTGTAGAAGTGTTATTGGTGAAGAAAATAGCACCTCCCTTTCTCAATAAATCCTTTGGTAGATTTGGGAGTGTGTTTGGATAGGTGATTTTCTCATATGATGTATGACTAGCAAAATCCTTTTTGTATACAATAAGGAAAAAAAATCTTTGGGTTTTCTTTTCAAAAGTTCATTGAACTTTATTTGGCAAAATGAAAGCATTTTTACTTCCCCCCCTGCCCCCCAATGATAAATGGGAGATGTATCAAATCTAGTCTCTCTCTATGTTGTCGTTGTCATCGATTAAGATTTAGAGAATAAACACACCATAGGGATTAATGTCAATTTTGATTAATCTTGATGTGCACATGTTGCAATTAGTAAATATTCATTTGACCTGCATTACAAAAAAAAGAACAAAAATTTGGAAGTGGAAAGTTGATGAACTTCCAAAAGCTCACTGGTTTGTCTATGGTACTTTAATATGGTTGATGCTCAGGGGAGAAGAGGGAAAGAAAGGGGAAGCTAGTTAGGATTAAATGGTAGGAAGATCCCATCACACAAGTGACAAAACCCTAAGTTTTAAGGATTATGGTAGGCCAAGTAAAAAAGAGCTTGACAATTTCATGCCCAATTCATTGTTAGTAAGTTAAAAACTAAATTTAAATTTGCTAAGAAGCAGAAGCCTGACTAAAGGCCAGTTTATATTTTATTTCCAAATAGTCTGCATGTTGAGCTATCACATCATGCAGCAGTTGGTTATGCATGAATATTTTTGTTGTAATCTCTCATTGGTTAGAGGACTTTTCGGCTAAGCAGTGTCCACAGCTCTGCTGTCTTGTAACAAAAAAAATTCCTGGCCTCGCCATGCAATTTGGTTCATTCCTTTATATCAAAATTATCTGGGCAACTAAATCTACCATCAACCTAGAAGGTTCTCAAAACCTCCTCCTTAGAAGAGGTTCTACCTTAAAATTAACTTGTCTAAAGACCTTGAAAAGGAAAGGCTCTCACCCAGCACCTCACGTTCTTCAATGTCACAATGTTGCAAATATCATGTTGGTGAATATATTGCTAAGAGACTAAAAAGAGACTTATCAGAAATAATAGAGTATCGAGAAACTAAAAAAAATATTAGGATATAACAGTGAATAAGCCTTTTTCTTTCAATCCCCTGCTTTTTCTTTTTAAAGTGGACAAAAAAATCCAAAATTTTCAAAATATCCCCAATATTTTACATCGGCTTGTGATATTTTGACAACACATCATAATATTTTCAAAATATATTGACACTTTCAAACCCCTCAAAATATCATGAGTTTTTCTACCAAGTATCAATGAGTTCAAAGACTTGAATTGCCAATATTTGCAAGTATGCCTCAAACAAGGACATTGAAGATGGATGGGTTCAAGTGGTCCAAATGAATTCACAGGACACAGGCTACGATAGCCCAAAAGGCAGAAGATAGCAATCCTGTGACTTGCATTGGGATAGCTAGAAGAAAGCCAATGGCCTCATCCACAATCAAGAAGCCAATGCAATCCCCTCAAAATGTCACCCTTGGAGGCCACAACAAAAGGGCACACTGTTTGGGTCCTCTCTTGGAATCCTAGGAGCCTTTTAACCCCAGTGAGGCCAAAATAAAACCCAAAAATTCCACTATGCCATCAACTTTGAAGTCCTTCAAAATTCTAACTGGCCTAGGTGATAATGTTAAGGGTAACATGGATTCCATTTCTTTCTAACCCAATGAACGTATTAGGATGGAATGTAGGAGTGATCCTTACTCCAAAATCTAGACATTTTTTCTAAAATAAGGAAAAAAAAGCTTTGGGTTTTCTTTTCAAAAGTTCATTGAACTTTATTTGGAAAAATGCAGGCATTTTTACTTCCCCCCCCCCCGCCCCTCAAGGATAAATGGGAGATGTATCAAATCTAGTCCCTCTCTATGTTGTTGTTGTCATCGATTAGAATTTAGAGAATAGACACACCATAGGGATTAATGTCAATTTGATTAATCCTGATGTGCACATGTTGCAATTAGTAAATATTCATTTGACCTGCATTGCAAAAAAAAGAACACAAATTTGGAAGTGGAAAGCTGCTAAACTTCCAAATGCTCACTGGTTTGTCTATGGTACTTTAATATGGTTTATGCTTAGGGGTGAAGAGGGAAAGAAAGGGGAAGCTAGTTAGGATTAAATGGTAGGAAGATGCCATCACACAAGTGACAAAACCCCTAGTTTAAGGGATTATGGTAGGCCAAGTAAAAAAGAGCTTGACAATTTCATGCCCAATTCCAAAATTTGACTAAAAGCAATAAATCGTAGACATAATCCTGGTAGGGTCAGTGTCATTATTTCCAAAAAAGATGACTATTTATTGTTAACTGTACAATTTGCTTAAATTTTTTTCATGTTATTAAACAGATGTGGCCCAGTCTTATTGCCAAGTCTAAAGATGGGGCAATAGATGTTATTCAGACATATGTTTCTTGCAATGGGCATGAGCCAGAGTAACGTCAGGTAATAAGCATTTAAAATATTTTAACAATCTTGAAATGTATGTTTGACTTTGAACTGAACTCTAAATTGTTGATGATATCTGTATTCAAGGTAGTCATGTTTAATTCATTATTTTGTAAGACCTAACAAAGGGTGGTAACTTATCAAAAATCTTTGTGAAGTTTCATGGCATGTAAACTTTGTCTTTATCTATTGTCACTACAGTACTTTACTTTACAGTAATTAGTACTGCATGCACTATAGTATTAGACCTTATATATATTCTCATTACTTCCTCTCTTTCAATATCTTAGTGTTGTTCAATAAAATGAAGCAATTTGTCAGTCTCTTGATCTTCATGACCAATCATGCTTCATAGAACAGAGAACTATCAGATCTACATTTGCATCAACAATGTAACTGATTCAGATATTAAAATCTAGTTGGATGGCCAAACAATAATTCCTTTCCCTCACGATTGCAATTAACTTAAACTCTTTTGTTTTCTTCATGGACGACATCATATGGATGACTGTCATTTCCTTTCTTCTGTGCAAGGCTTTGTGAAGACGCAGTTGGAGGATCCATTCACAATGCAACATTGTGCATTGAATGCTATTGGTCAGGACAAGTTTACCGACAGAGATGAAGACAAATTCAAATGTCGCTAAAATCCATGTAACTCCCACCATCCATTTTCAAATGCTTTGGCTGTAGCTTCAGCATTTTTGAAGTATCCATTCATGACTATGCTACCCTTGATCATGAATTCACTAATTGTAATACTGTCATGAAGAACACTTTCCATTGTGCTGGGATTCTTGACAAAGGCATCTCTGTACAAATTTACACTTTGTTCATATTGAGTAAGGACTGAGTTTCATATTTATGAATCTTTCCCTGTTTTACTCATCTTCTTCATAATGCAACCCAATGAATTAAGATGTCATTTTTTGTGTGTCTCTTGCACTCACTTCTTAGAGTGGTCGAAACGGCACATTTCCAGTGGTAATAGTATCCCATTTATGTTTAGGTGAGCAAGTCTCAAAATTACGATCTCCACTTGCCAAAAGATTTTCATACTCTAGAACATCTTCATCATCATCATTCAAAGATGACAGAAACAGATTGCATTCACCTTTACCTCTCAGTAAAATTCACTAAGACGCTGACACAATGGACAATGAGTTTAAAAATTATATGGGAATGATTCATCTTCCTAGTTGAAACATTGTTTGTTACAATCTGCACCAAATTTTACTCTATTGCCTCTTTAGAGAGGCCCATCAAATATTTACAATCCTTTATGTTAAAATGTTATCGATAACATTTCAATATCAGCATCATTTTTGGGCTAGAAAAATAATATATTAATGGTGAGTCCATGATTAATATTTATCCAACAATTTGACACAATTCAAACCTCTAGATCTCTCAAACTATCTCTAATATGATGTAACCATACCTTAATGTTCGCCCTCTCAGAAACGAATACTACAATCTTCAATTTTCAAAAAATGGGTGCTATATCCTTTGGTGCATGATTTGCAAAAGTGGTGACCACTTCTTTTCAATAAGCAAGCCTACACTCATATTGCAGTACATGGATATTGTAAACTTTCATATTAATCAGATAAGACCATGTAAGTAAGTTAACGGAAATAAAAGATACATCTAGTGTGAATACAATCTGTGACTGCAAAAGCAAAAGCAAAAGGAAAAAGTGTAGCCTTCATAAGCATCTGTTTCAGCTAATCACTAGGTCTAACTAAAACAAAATCCACAAGTAATGTCATAAATATAGGAGTGAGTTTTCGATTCAATATCTTAGTGCTACTCAAGAAAATGAGGCAATTTGTCGCTCTCTTGATCTTCATGACCAAGGTCAAAGGGGGTGCCTAGGGTGCTTGCTAGCTGTCGAAGTTATTGAGCACCATACTGGGATCTGATTATATGATCTTGTGGAGGGTAGAAAAGTGAAGCAACATCTCGCCTAACATCCAAGGTCGAAGGAAAGAGGCCTCTATAGAACTTACACTAATTTTTGAAATTGGCATGTAGTCTGATGGGTTTGAGGTGCCCTACTCAAGGTCTATCTGAGATTGATTTGTCTGTCACTATGGTGATTTGTAGTTAGAGGTTTGGTTTGGCCCCATAGAATTTGTTTTAAGGATATTGTTTGACATCCCAGGGGAAGTTTAGGGGACAAACAGGGTTTCACCACTTTGTGTTCTACAATATGCTGAAGGTCCCTTTGTCACTTGTTGCTTTGATCCACTCCATTCTTTTTGTCGTACTTAGTGAGCAGAAACATTAGACTCTAAATCATGCAATTTTTGCAGTGATACACTTGATACCTCAAAAGTTATAATGCATTCCATGCTCCCATGATGAAACTTCTACCTCAAATCGGTACCTTGACTCCATAAATTCATGTCTTATTCTAAACGAAGCAGATACAAAATTTGGTGTTTGTTATGGTTATGGCCTATTTTCTATGTAGGGTACACAAATCTAGACTAATGGCATATGTTGTTTATTTCCTACTCCCCTTCTTTGAGCAACCTTGGATCTTTAAGGAGAGGATTAATTGGAGGGGGCACTAGTCACCAAGATTGATATGAGGAAAATTATGAGTAGATAGAACACATTGATTGAGAATTTATAAGTAGCCAGTGCAGATATCCAAACCAATTGTGAAAAGTCTATGTCTATTTAAGCATGAAGTTTCTCTTGAGCTTTGAGCTTTCTCAACACAATACAAAATCTTTGTTCTACAAAAAATGTGCCAAGTTATATTCCATTCTTACATAGGATAAGAGCAAATATCACATGAGAAAACACTCTACAACTCCATGTAATAAAATTAATTGACTCCATAAATTCATGTCTTATTCTGAATGAGGCAGATACAAAATTTGGTGTTTGTTATGGTTATGGCCTATTTTCTATGTAGGGTACACAAATGTAGACTAATGGGATATGCTGTTTATTTCCTACTCCCCTGCTTTGAGAAACCTTGGATCTTTAAGGAGAGGATTAATTGGAGGGGGCACTGGTCACCAAGATTGATATGAGCGAAATTATGAGTAGATAGAACACATTGATTGAGAATCTGTAAGTATCTAGTGCAGATATCATTTCCATTCTTACATAAGATAAGAGAAAATATCACATGAGCCAACATTCTACAACTCCATGTAATCAAATTAATTCATAGTCAAGATTGTTTAACTATACAATGTGTATGTCCACTGTATTGTTCAAATGTTGATACAAATTTCTAATTCGTTGTCTTCAAATTTGGGACTAATTTTGATTTTGATTTGAGTTTTACAATATTCTTTTGAAATTTGAATCCAAAATTTAAAAAATTGAACCTCTATCTTCTTATTATTATCTTATATGGATGATGTGCTGAATTTTGGAAAGATGCAGGATAACATTGGGAGGTTACATGAACAAAACAAAGAAGCTCCACAGGCAATGAAGCTTTTGTCTAAACTCTTTCCTAAGAAAGTGACTGTGCAGATGCCTCAGGTATTTAAATATTCTTCAAATATATGATGGATATTGTCGCGTACATCAATTACATATTTGAACTTGAAATATTTCAGTTCCATTTCAAATCGGACAATATATGTATTTATTTTTGCCCTTGTCAAAAATTTATCTCTCATTGAAGTGTTGCAATCTTGCAGGGGTTTCCCTGTTTAGTTGCATGCCATACCAGGAATCAAATTGAAAAGACTCAACATCAGGTAATAAGCATTTAAAATATTTTAACAATCTTGAAATGTCTGTATGAATTCAAATTGAACTCTAAATTTTTTATGAACTTATTGTAGCATACAATTTAGGTTCTTTCTTCTTGGAACATACTATAAAGGACATTTTTTCTAAGGGTACACCTGAAACAATATTTCTAAGGCACTTTGCTTTCTTTATTTAAGACTCCTTTTGAACGTAACTACATTGATCTACGAAAACCTTTTTGTGGCACATTTTTGGGTGATCTAGCATACGTTTGAGACTTGGTTCAAGTTTCTTCTTTGATAAATCTAAAGAAAACAGTTCTATGATATCTTAATATGCTCAGTAATAGAGTGAACTTATGAGCATGAATTACTAGAATTTCTACGTAGGGAGTATTGTTGGTAATCTAATTTTGATGAATAAGGTTAATAAGTACAATCTTGATATGGTATGTTTGCATTGCAAACATTGTTGATGATAGTGGCAGAGTATTGTTGGACATATGGTGATTATATTGAGTGTGTATGTTGCAGTAAACACTGATTAGAATATGCTATAGTTGTTGTAGTGAGTAGAGGTGCATGTTGCAGAGAGGGTTTGTATTGTGTTGTTGTGGCAAAGAAAAAGTGTTGTTTATTGATCTCAGTGTTTGGACTTGTAGTTGTGATAGTTCATATCATATTGATTAATGATTGTTTGATAGAAGCAAAAGCAATGAAATTGCAACAATTTGTTGGTAGTAGTGACAATATAAGTTGTTTATGACAACGCAATATTACAAGTTACAAAGGTTTGGTTGTTATGCAGGTGGAGATTAGGCCTCTCCCATATGAAATTGAAGTATTTCAGTTCCATTTCAAATTGGATAGTGTATGTATTTATTTCTGCACTTGTCAAAAATTCATCTCTCATTGAAGTGTTGTGATCTTGCAATGGTTTCCTTGTTTGGTTACACGCCATACTAGGAATCATATTGAAAAGACTAGATACAAAAAAACTGGAAGTACATGACTTCTCAATTGCATCTCTCTTAGCACACAATCTCCCAGAGCAACTTCAGGTAATAAGCATTTAAAATATTTTAACAATCTTGAAATGTATGTATGACTTCAAATTAAACTCTGAATTGTTGATGAATTTATTGTGGCACACAATTTAATTGCAATATAATTTTGAAGGGAAATTTGACTTGGTGAGGTTTTTGAAGACAGTATAAGAGGTAGACCTTTATCCTCATCTTCGACTAGGACCCTATTCTTGTGCAGAGTGGAGTTATGGGTATGTATCTTTATAATTTTTGTCAAGAATATTTATGGACTTTCACAGCCTGTAACCCTTGTCTTTATCTATTGTCACTACAATACTTTACTTTACAGTAATTAGTACTACAAGCACTGTAGTATTAAAATTTATATATATTCTCATTACTTCCTCTCTTTCACTTTATAGATTGTCATATCCCTGAATGTCATATCCTTTCTTTTGTGCAAGGCTTTGTGAAGATGCAATTGGAGGATCCATTCATGATGCAACAAGTCCGTTCATGACTATGTTGCCCTTGATCATGAATTCACCAATTGTAGTACCGTCATGAAGAACACTTTCCATTGTACTGGGATTCTTGATAAAGGCACTTCTGTAAAATGTCATTTTCTATGTGTTTGTTGCACTCACTTCTCAGACTAGTCATAAGGCCACATTTCCAGTGGTAATAGCAGCCTATTTTTCCAAATGCTTTGGCTGTAGCTTCAACATTTTTGAAGTATCCCTTCATGACAATGCTGCCCTTGATCATGATTTCACCAATTGTAATATCGTCATTAAGAGCACTTTCCATTGTGCTGGGATTCTTGATAAAGGCATCTCTATACACATTTTCACTCTGTTCATATTGAGCAAGAACTCAGTTTCATATTTATGAATCTTTCCCTGTTTTACTCATCTTCTTCATAATGCAACCTAATGGATTAAAATGTCATTTTTTGTGTGTCTATTTGTAACTTCCAAGAATTGGTAATCCAGAAAGACCACCTTAGCTTCTGAATGCCTCAAAATAAAATACATTTTATGTGCATCATGTCTAAAATTGTCCACAGTAAAAATTGCTAACTTCAACAAAAACAAGAAGTTGGAGCCTGTCGCACTCAACTACCAAAATCTCACTTGCAATCTAACACCAAGATTTTATTTGAGATTTGCCTCTGATGTTAGATACATAACTTAATTTCTGATTTACTTTTGCTGTCACATACATCATTTTATATGCGATTTACCTCCGATGTCAAATAGATCACTTAATTGTACCGATTGGTCACATAATTGCATCGATTGCTGACATTCCAAAATTTTGTCGATTTGCATATCGGATTCCACACATCACCGTTCATTTGACAACTCTAAGCGTAAATTGCTGGCAGAGTGTAACACTGGCTATTCAACGAACACTTCTTGAATATTGCAAAAACCCTGGCAGGGACTATTGCTACGTGTCACGCCCCCAACTCTTTTTTTCTTAAGTTGAGCGGGTGCGGCACCACCTAAACGACTCACTGTTTCCATGGTTGAGCGTTTTACGAACTACGCCTTCACTTTATTAAATCTTCACTTATTAAATTACAATGTGTGGAATAACATTATAACATCATGATAAACATAAATCAAAGAACAACCAAATGCATATAATAAAACTCTTTTATTATATTATTGATAATTTACAATTGACCGGGAGACTAGCTCGACCAGCGTTACAATCGGGTGGGCACCCGCCCATGCAAGAGTGCACGGCGGTCTTGCCCGAACCACAAACCGAAACCAAGGAGCGTTCAACCTCCAAGTGTTTACCATAACTGGGCGTGCCGTGCCAACCGC
Organism: Pinus taeda; assembly: GCA_000404065.3. Lineage (NCBI taxonomy): Eukaryota > Viridiplantae > Streptophyta > Pinopsida > Pinales > Pinaceae > Pinus > Pinus taeda. The sequence goes on from APFE030282874.1 coordinate 95,353, forward strand.
ACATGCCCACACCGTTTCCACCAACGCGTTGCACCCTTGCCACGGCGGGCGGGGCGCCGCGCCCTCACCTGTGCATTCCAACTGACGGGCGGGCAACATTCACCCGCGTCCCGTTCAACCCTGCCTGTGTTGTTGTAAACTATCGCATCGCACTACTTTGCCCGGCGTCGCAGGCGCATCCGACCTGCGGTATCACCGCTTCCTCTTCGCACTTAAGACTTGTGCGTAGAAGCTCGATCATCCTTGACCGAAGTGCGATGATGTTTTGTCCATCCATACGTCATATGTTTATATGCGTCGTAGGAGGGGGCGCTCGCCCAGTCGACCTCCTCAACTCGCTGCCCAACGCCCTCGTTCGATGCCTCCGCACATGATCGGCCCGCCCTCCATGCGGGACCGCCCCACAAACGTGCTCGACACCCAACATTCACGTTCGTCGGCCCGCCCATGCATTGTCACCGTCGCATGGTATAAACACATGACTGCTCTCCATATTCATGCGTCCAACTCGTCGCATGAGTGGAGCACACCTCTCATACTTAGTCAATTTTACTCCACGGTGGGCGCGCGCCCGGGCCGTTGCACTAGGGCGCTACATCCTCCCCTACTGGAAATCATTGTCGCCCTCGACAATCCTGCACGCCTAAGTACTCTTTGTTCGAACCTCGCAATCTTCCTCTTCCATCTCCAAAGTGAGTCCTCTGATTCCAAACTCTCTTCTTCCGGTGCTCCCTTCCATCTGACAAGGTACTCCTTTTTCTGGTGGCAACCAATACCTGTAGTCCGATAACTCAGTATCTTCTCCAACTCCAAGCTTGGTTTGTGCACTATCCCAGCTGGTCCTCTCAGCGGTTCAACTCTCTCTGGATGGTCTGAATCAAGCCTGCATCTCTTCAACTGACTCACATGAAAAACTGGATGTTTCATGTGTATATGGTGCGGAAGCTCCAACTTATAAGCAACCCCCCCACTCATTTCTCCACACGAAATGGTCCCTCATACTTCCGTGTCAGTTTGGCAGTCGTCCCCTTGGCTGGCTAAAACTGCTCTCTGGTAATCCTGAGAAACACCATATCTCCCACACTGAACTGCACATCCCATCTTCCCTGATCAGCATACTTCTTCATTCTCCTTGCAGCATCGTGCAAGCACAACTGTGCTAACTCTAAGGTCTCCTCCCGAGCCTTCATGAACTTCTTCGCATGAGGAATCCTCATCCGACCTGTAGTCTCAATGGTGTACGGAGAAACCAGCATCTGTCCATTCACCAACTCAAATGGACTGTACCCCGTCGCAGAACTCTTTTGAATATTGTAGCTAAACTGAGCAATATCCAAGAGTTCAGGCCAATTCTTCTGATCAACCAGGACATAATGTCTCAAGTAGTCCTCCAGCAATGCGTTGATATGCTCGGTCTGCCCATCTGTCTGTGGATGGTAGCTCGAACTCATGAGCAACTTTGTCCCAACTATCTTGAACAATGTCGTCCAAAATCTCCCTCTAAATCGTGTATCTCTGTCACACACGATACTCAACAGCATCCCCCAATACTTCACCACGTTCTTAAAGAACAGCTTGGCAGTACGCTCAGCTCCACATGGTACCTTCGTCAGAACGAAGACAACATACTTGGTAAAACGATCGACAACAACCATAATCCCATTATACCCCTGAACCTGCGGTAGTGAGACAATGAAGTCCATAGAGACACTCATCCATGGCCTCTCTGGAATAGGTAAAGGCTGCAACAGTCCTCCTTTCCTTTGATGGTCTGATTTGTCCTGCTGACAAATGATACATGTGTGTACATACTCCTCCATTTCCTCCCTCATCTTCTCCCAAAATAACCCTCTCTCCAACAATGCCAAAGAACGACGCTGCCCTGGGTGGTCGGCCCATGGAGAATCGTGACACTCCTTCAATAGGTGCCTCCTAAGACCAGATGTCTTTGGAACATAGAGTCGGATCCCAAAGAACAAGTAACTGTCTCATAGAAAGAACCTGCGTGTCTTTCCCTCCTTTATCTGCTTCACTATATTCTGTGCTAAAGTATCGGTCTCCACACTTTCCTTCAGTTTGTTTTGCATCTCTTCTGACATCTGAATTCGACTCCTACTCCTTACTGCCCAGTCTTCTCCCTCCAATGGTGCAAGTTGTCCCTTCCTGCTAAGGCCATCTGCTAACGCATTGTCTCTACCCGGTCTATACTCAATAGACATGTCGAATTCTGCCAAGAAGTCCTACCAACGAGCTTGCTTTGCAGAAAGCTTTAGTTAGGATGCAAAATAACTAGCTGCAACGTTGTTAGTCTTGACAACAAAAGGCTTCCCAATTAAGTAGTGCCTCCATATGTGAAGACAATGGATGATCGCAGTCATCTCCTTCTCATGAACCGGATACCTCTACTCTCTATCTTGCAACTTCTGACTCTCATAGGCCACCGGATGCCCATCCTGCATAAGAACTCCTCCTATGGCAAAATCTGAAGTATCTGTGTGCACCTCGAACGGTCTCCCGAAGTCAGGTAACCTTAGTATCGGTGTTGTAACCATCCTTCTCTTCAACTCATCAAATGCCTTTTGACATTTCTCCGTCCAACACCACTTCTTGTCATTTTTCAGTAGGTCTGTCAGTGCCGATGTTACTTTGGAGTAACCTTCTACGAACTTCCATTGGTAGTTGGTCATGCCTAAGAACACCCTCATATCATGGACATTCTTCGGTTCAACCCAGTCTTCTATAGCCTTCACCCTGCTCGGCTCCATCCGTATGTACCTCTGTCCGACGATGTGCCCAAGGAACGGTATCTCTGTCTGAGCAAACACACACTTAGACTTTTTCAAGAACAACTGATTCTCCCTCAGTGCCTCGAAAACCATTGCCAAGTGCTTCTTATGATCCTCCATGTTATCACTGTAAACCACTATATCATCCAGGTATACCACCACGAACAAGTCCAAGTACGGTCGTAGGACATCATTCATCAAAGTACAAAATGTCGCAGGAGCATTGCATAACCCAAACGGCATAACAAGGAACTCAAAACTACCATACCTTGTTACGATTGCGGTCTTCTTCTCGTCTCCTTCGGCAATCCGCACCTGATAGTAACCATGCCTCAAGTCTAGCTTGGAAAACACTCGGGCCTTCGCAAGCTTATCGAAGCGATCTGCAGCCAATGGCAAAGGATACCTGTTTCTCACAGTCTACTTGTTCAATGCACGTTAGTCACAGCACATCCTTAGCTCATTGCTATCCTTTTTTTGCTGGAATAATACCGGAGCTCCATATGGGGACCTTGAAGGTCTAATGAAACCTGCATCAGCTAACTCCTTTAGCCGTCGTTTCAATTCCTCCAACTCAGGTCCTGACAACCGATAAGGTGCTTTAGCCAGGGGTTCCTTCCCTGGTTCAAGCTCAATGCTGTGGTCCACCGCACGCCTTGGTGGAAGCTTCTTTGGAAGCTCATCAGGCATCAAATCTGCATATTCGGGAATCTCAGCTGAAATAGGCATCCCCACTTCATCACCGTCGACTCCTTTGAACATTACCGCATATGTCTCCAAGTCTGATTCCTTCATGGCTCTCTCCAAACTTAGTGCAGAAACATGCTGCACATTGACCTCCCTCCTTTGCCTATGTGTGGGAAAAGTCCAAGTCTGTGTTTGTCCAACCAGCACCACCTCATCACAGAAGGGGACAACAATAGCCTTTTTGCCCTTCAAGAAATCCTGTCCAAGTATTACGTCGAAGTCGTTCATCTCCATCACTGTGAAGTCCAACTGACCCGTCCAGTCTCCTATCTGCACCGGCACTTCGTGTGCCAAACCCGTCACCTTGGCCTTAGAGTTCACTACCTTGACCTCCATGTTGGATGGAAGGATCGTCAGTCCAACAGCTCTAGCAAACCGTGTCGTCATGAAGTTATGGGTGGCCCCTGTGTCCACAAGAGCTTGAGTGGTCTTCCCATGAACCACCAAGTCTACGAAACCCAGACTGTTCATCCATGATTTCTCCATAACCTGCATACATTTCCGTTCTCGTCATTTATCATCAACTTCAACCGCAGCTTCAATCACCTATGAACCTGTTTGGATACCACCTGTCATGGAGTGCAAGTGTGCATCACCTTCATACACCGGCTTCACTTCTCTTGAACCTGCTCTGATACCACCTGTCATGCCCCCAACTCTTTTTTTCTTAAGTTGAGCGGGTGCGGCACCGCCTAAACGACTCACTATTTCCATGGTTGAGCGTTTTACGAACTACGTCTTCACTTTATTAAATCTTCACTTATTAAATTACAATGTGCGGAATAACATTATAACATCATGATAAACATAAATCCAAAAACAACCAAATGCATATAATAAAACTCTTTTATTATATTATTGATAATTTACAATTGACCAGGAGACTAGCTCGATCGGCGTTACAACCGGGTGGGCGCCCGCCTATGCAAGAGCGCACGACGGTCTTACGCAAACCACAAACCGAAACCAAGGAGCGTTCAACTGGGCGCACCGTGCCAACCTCCAAGTGTTTACCATAACTGGGCGCGCTGTGCCAACTGCACACACCCACACCGTTTCCACCAACGCGTTGCACCCTTGCCACGGCGGGCGGGTCACCGCGCCCTCACCCGTGCGTTCCAACCGACGGGCAGGCGATGTTCACCCGCACCCCATTCAACCGTGCCTGCACTGTTGTAAACTGTCGCACCGCACTACTTTGCCCGGCGCCGCGGGCGCATCCGACCTGCGGTATCACCGCTTCCTCTTCGCACTTAAGACTTGTGCGTAGGAGCTCGATGATCCTTGACCGAAGTGCGATGATGTTTTGTCCATCCATCCGTCGTATGTTTATATGCGTCGTAGGAGGGGGCACTCACCCAGCCGACCTCCTCAACTCACTGACCGACGCCCTTGTTTGATGCCTCCGCACATAGTCGGCCTGCCCTCTGTGCGGGACCGCCGCACAAACGTGCTCTACACCCAACCTTTGCGTTCATCGGCCCGCCCATGCGTTGTCATTGTCGCATGGTATAAACACATGACCGCTCTCCATATTCACGCGTCCAACTCGTCGCATGAGTGGAGCGCACCTCTCATACTTAGTTGATTTTACTCCACGGTGGGCGCGTACCCGGGCCACTGTGCTAGGGCGCTACACTACGGGTGTGGCTCCCTTGTTACTATTATTATTATGTTTGCAAATATGCATTTCGACATTTCGACAAATCTAAATTAAAGAAATAATTGTTGTTTCGTAACATACGAAAAATATTATGTTTGGCATTTTTCACAACGAAAACTGACTTTATATGGTGAGGTATTCTAAATGCTATGTTTTTATAATGTATTGGCAATGAGTGAAATTAGCAGGTTTAAGATGTTTATTTTAAACCAATACAGACTGAGTTGACCTATTATCATTACAAAAAATTAATATTAATGATGAGTACGACTAATGTTTTTTATAATTATGATTGATCGTAAAGAAAAATTTTAAAAATATAATTTTATATTTAAGTAGTATTATAAATTCTTTTACCTAATATTATTATAATTTTATAAATATAAAAGAGATTAATAATAAATTATAATAATATATGAGGAAGATTAATAATAACAAACATTTTAAATTGGAATAACATCTTCAACGTATGTAACCTTTATTATTTTGTCACACATTATTAATATATATTTGGAGTCTATGATATCAATTTATTTCTTTGAGAGTACTTATAGTAATAATTATGAGTTTATGAGTGATTGAATGTTGACCTTCCGCAATGGCTTCCGTGCATGGTGGATCTGATTGCAATTGTCAGCCCTAAACAATTCGGAGCAAAAGCATTTGGTTAGCAAAAAATCTAACGATATTTTCGTAGTTTGGTTTTCTATGTAACGCCTTGAATTTATATACGGAAGCACTCATGAAAGCTTTTCTATCAACTTACTAAAACCACTCAACTTCAATATTGACTCCACTAACATCTTTTTTTCAGGATGGACATCGAATTTATGAAACTAATCGTGAAGTGTATTCCTAAAGTAATAACTAAGTTATGTTGGGATCATAAACTCAAATCACTAATTGAAATTATATATAAGATTAAGTGTAAAGATGGAGATTCTTTTTAATGTGATCATGGTATTCATTAGGTTTCATGGTTATCCCTTTTTATATTTAACATATATTGTAACACTTTTTTTATGGTAGGTTAAACTGTGCTAACTTAAGTTAAGAAAAGCTAGTTCCAAAGTCCAAGGTGTAACAATGAAAATAAATACTTTATGGTTTAATAAATAAAGATAATATAAAATTCTTGGAAAATGAGATACCAAGAGATGAGGTTCTTGCCAAATAAAATATCATTTGTGAATGAGAATGGATAATTTTTTCATGATAAGAATTCTAGTTCCAATTTTAGAGAAGCTTAATGAATTTGAAGATAAATATCCATTAAGTTACTTAGCAGGAGAAATATGCTAAATTTAAGAAAAACATAAAAGCCTTGTGGGAGAGAAAGGAAAACTTTTATGAGAAAAAGGCTCGCGGGAGAGAATGACGAGATTTTCTGAGAAAAGCCTAGGAAAATGGATAAAAAATCCATAAAAATGGGACAACGCTAATATAAACCATATCATGAAAGAGGGTATTAAATACCTACTGAAGAGATCAATAAGAGACAGTTGATCCATGGCAAGAAATATTTACTCAGAGGTGAACTGGTGAAAGCCCGTTCTAGGTTGGGTGGCGGTGCTCGGTTCTTCAAGTGACATTCTTTCGAATTGATCTTGTTTGAACCACTTGCATGGGATGTACTGTATATTTACTCCTTATTTTTTATGTTGTTGAATCACTCAGCTAATATCTATAGTTGTATGTGTTATCATTAGTTATGAGAAGGATTGAATTCTTACACATGTGACCCCTATTGCGTGCAAGTATAAATTTAGTGATGGGAGCATAGTAGGTACTTATCATAAATTGGGTCAAGGAACTATCTGACACATGTTACTGATGCTAGAATCTGTATGTGACCACTATGCATAAGTATAATTTCCTATACTAACTTATTTATGAGATGATTATATATGGATACCTGGGATGACTACTGAATCTAAATTTAATCACAATTAAATTTAGTGAAGGAACATATTGCATCTCTAAACTTATGTGATATCTCATTTTTTTAAGTGGTGAATATTTATGTATGAGACAACAATGTATGAGGAAAAATTATGTTTTAAGACTTGAAATTGTATAGCCTATGGTTTAGGTTATCTATGCTATGCATTATGCGTCATGGGAATTGCATACGATGAGGCTCGTTTAGTTATTTATGTATTTTGCATAAGATATATGTCAGAAATACTTTCAACTATGCCAGTAGAACTATGATCATGATTCATGGCCATAGTAGCTATAGTAGATTTAGGATAACATTTCAATAATACTTGTGTTGAGTCATCAAGGAATCTTATTTGTTGCATCTATGATTGCTTCCTTACTCTAAGTTGTAATTTATGTTTAAGAGTTGATTTGAATTGTAATTCTTTTAATTGAATTTAAAAGTACACATCAGGAATCCAGTAAAACATAGAAGGAATTTGTAGTATTGTGCTCAGGGGGTATGTGGCAAATGGTAGTGGAGCTGTAAGTTAAAAAATTTTGGCCTATGGTTATAAAATTGCTGTAATAAAAAGAGTAAAGAAGCCTTAAAGGTTGTAAGAAAAAAAGAAGAAAAACCACTATGTGTTCAGATAAGATATTCTAATATTTTTTTTAATAAACTTTTAGGAATGAAATATATACTTGTGTTCTTGGAGGGGGGTATGTGGCAAATGGTAGTGGAGCTGTAAGTTAAAAAAATTTGGCCTATGGTCAACCCACCTCTGTAAAATAAGGGGTTTGGTTATAAAATTGCTGTAATAAAAAGAATAAAGAAGCCTTAAAGGGTGTAAAAAAAAAGAAGAAAAACCACTCTGTGTTCAGATAACATATTCTAATATTTTTTCTAATAAACTTTTAGGAATGAAATATATACTTGTGTTCTTGGAGGCATGTGAAAGACAAATATTTCTATATGATAAAAATAGTGAGGCACTTTTTTATCAATTGAACAATGGCATAAACATGTTATTGTGTTTTTCTTTCTTTTGTTTCTTTTTCCTTCATTTTTGGTGACCGAGAATTGAAATTTGCTCAACCCAGATATGTAAGAACTAAAGTGGAAAGTTATTGTAATAAGTAAATATATTACATTAAACCAAATAGTGTGGCCATAATAATTGTGGAAATATTGATTTGGATAAAACATTTTTTGTAAATGAAATTGAATTTCATATAAAAATAGTTGTTGCTTGCAGAATCACAATTAAAAAATTGATGTTGCATCAAACATGTGTGATGTTACATTGTTGAACAAAAAATCCTTGAACCTACGTAATCAACTGCTCACAAAATCATTAACATCTCCAATTTTATTCCAGATGAGATTATATCTTCTCCTTATTACTTTGATGGAGAATTTATTTCAAAGAATCGAGACTAGATTTCTTCCCATCTAATTATGGATGGAGTTGTGAAGGCTTGTTGAGCTAGCTGTCTCTGCTACTACGACTCCACCAATGAAGGTATGATTCACTTTTTGAGTGAGCCTGGGTGCAGCTAGTGTATTCATCCTCTTATGTATGCATGAACCAATGAAACATCTCAATGGAAGATGTATGTATTCTCATCGTCTCTATGGATCTACCACAGATTCATGCTATTAAATTCATAGCATATTCTTATAAGTGCCAAATATGTATGTGGCGGTTGTACAACCTCTTGTAGTATCACTTATCATCCTCTTCATAAAGTAGAGTGTATTACCATTCATAGAGTGACATTGACCTCATTAGAACATAGTATTTCTTCATCCTCATAGGGAAGTAATTGATGGGTTCTTTGAACTAGGTTCAACGTCATGGGAATACAACGAGAATAGCTTTATGCATAGTCATAATTTTTCCAAATGAGGGAGGCTTAAAACTTATGCAAATATGCAGTAAAATATCAAAACATCTTGTCCCTCTATGACATTTATAATAACATCTTGTCCCTCTATGACATTTATAATAAGATTGACTTGGAGTTGTGTTAATTACACATCAACTCGAATGAGGGGGGAATATGACACGTGAGAGATTGTTCTTTTCACCTTTGTTTACCATGATTGGATTTTGTTTTCGAAAATCTTTGAAATGTAGGATTTAATCAGCAATATATCAATTTGATGATCGGAGAAAAGCTCTGGATCCAATACTATTTCTCGTACAAACTAGTTTTTTCTACTTGTTTTAATCACTGATCTAGATAAACATAATTATGGATGATGGTTATCCTAATATGGATAATGGTTATCGTAAGGAATAAACTCATAATAGTAGCTAGTGGATAATGATTTCCTGGGACAAATCTCCTTAACGTCATGTCCCCCGATGCACACAATAACAAGGGATGTGGATGCTTGAAAAGGAGAGCAAGTGACAATACAACACCTAGAAATTCCTAGCAACAAGCTACTCAAGGAGGCTAAAACCTTCAAAATTGTTCGGCTCTAGGAGCATTGAATGTGTTTAAACTATTGAGAAATCAGTCAAGGCCATGGTTATAGAAATCCCACTGATTCAAAGGCATAATTCCTTTGGTTGGGAATATGCCAAGCTCCATGGGTAAGGAGGACATCACCATGATAGCGTAATTGTCATAAACGAAGTCGTGTTCATTTCGTGCCTAGCATGGTCTGATTCCCACATACTATTTAATTCCACTCGCTGCAATGATGTTAAAATCGGTGATCTTGTACACTTTAGAGAGTATATGTTCAGTTACTGGTCATAAAAAGTACTCTTCTTAGGTACCTAGAGATTATTCGTCAAGGTAAATCTTTGACTGACGTTGTGTTGCGAGATTCTGGAATTAGGACTCACCTAAAATATTTGTGTCATATGCAAGTGGTTTTCTCTCTATTTGAATGGATATAATGTGTTTTAGACCATGTTAGGTAAGAACAACTACACGTTGGGCCACTCCATTAGCCTTTTATTGGAGGAAGGGTGGACAGTAAGGTAACCCTTAAAATTATGTGGAGGTTAATTGAAAGCCAATCTAAATCTCAATATTTTTTCATATGGAGACCAAACATAACAACTCATCAATCTTAGTGTAGCATACTTATGGATTGTATATTAGCGGCCATAGTGAATTGCATGGACTGGAAATTCACAACAAATAAGATAGATTTCATTTTAATTGCTGGATAAGGTAAGAACATTGCCAATTTCAATTTTAGTGCAATTAATACGCCAATTTCTGTGTCAGCAAGTTAGAATGTCATAAGGATGATTTAGCATGATTCTAACCTACGTGGTATTTTTCTTTTATGGCCAGAGTCTCCTAGAGATTATTCGTGACCACTTATTTAGTTGCAGGGTTATTATAAATGATGTCCATAGGTCAAACATGTATGGCTTGGAAAATATCTATTGGTAGGTAGGGTTCACAGCTATACAATTATTGTATGTATGGAGTAGGACTGCGCTACACGTATTTTAATTTTTACATATTATTATGTGAAAAACACAAAAAGAAAGTATAACCTTGTTGACATATATGCCACGATTTGCTTAATTGAAATTTCCTTGATGATAAGGGTAGTGTTTCAAATTTTTATGCATAATTATTAAATGACACGTGGGAAATGCATAACGAACAACAAAAATAGCATGTATAATTATATGAATTATTTTGTTTATGCATAAAATAGAAGAATATGAATATTTTATTTTCAGAGTTGCTAAGTTGCATTATGATTGAAGGGGATGCTTATGACGTGATTACATGGCTATGTATGGCTTGCATGTAGGACTCATTGTGTGGTTAAAATGAGATTAATTGGTATGCTTACGTGGATGGACAAATCCAAATTATCACAAATTAGCATGAGTTAAAAACTAATTTAAGATGCTAGATATTCATAATTGAGCTTTAGAAATAAACAAGGTAGAGATTTACAATGTATTTAGAGGGCCAAAATATCCGGTGTATTTGATTCTTGATAGATACAATAAAGTTCAAATATTAAACTATATTTATCTTATAATTCATTAATTAAATTTTCTAAGTGAGTATCTATATAAATGACAAGGTTGAAATTAACCCTTGCACGTGTATTGAATTTCTTTAATAGCAATGTGAGGAGGAGAAACCTTGAAAGGCTACCATGAAACAAATGATTCTACAATGTTGAAATTTGTTGGAGTAAAGAGTAATGCAAAGAAATAATCAACATGTTAGTTCTTGTTTGAATAATCAATTGTTGATTTTTAATAAGTATAAATGGGAGACCATCGACTGGTTACTTTTTATGGTGCCTACTTATTGAGTGATGTAAAGGTCAAATTTCTATGTTATATTGCGGAAATTCCCAAAAATGTAAGTTATGGTTGAATGCTCATATGAGGGCACAACTACTCAAAACCATAAATTTAGAGCGGGATGAATAACCATTTTTGTAATAATTGTAAAGTATGGTTATTGCATCGAAAGTGGGATGTTATACTCATAGTAGTAATGATATATTCAATTTGATATTGGGTAATATATCTATAATAAGGATATATGTATCATTGAGAAGTGAGAAGGTTCAAATACTAAATGCCTCCACATAAGAGAAGTAAAGCATATAACCAGCTTAGGAAAAATAAAAGCATATAAATGGAAACTACATAAATCGTCAGGTAAGAAGTCCATCAAATACGATCAACATTAACAGAGGTTGTTGGTTAATTAAGTGGGTTCCATCCTAGAATAAACTCTAAAGGTCACGTTTAAGGATATATATTCATAAAGGTTCCCATGAAAAATAGCTAAGCTCATGTAGCACAGGTGGTTGTATGAGACTATGCATTTGTAAAAAAAAAATGTCTTTCAACTTAATATTTGATTGGTGTATCTACATGTAATGATCCAATCCATTTTGGAATCTAATTTTTCCTGTTGGGGAAAATTCTAGTGAAGGGAACTTAACCTTACTAGGTTATTATATTCCGTAGCATATGCATATTTCATTGGACGTGCATAGTTTAGACCTATAGGTGTATTTGAGTAAAACAATATATAAATAATTGTAGCTAACATAAATAAGAAGCACAAATTATATGTTCAAATCTAGACTGAAACAGGGTCAGAGTTGTGAGGAGTATGCACACATGAAATAAATCTTACTGTTTGCATGAAGACATCATGCATTAATAATGGTATGACCTTCATAAGTAGGTCAATGGGATTGTCACCCAAAAGTACCAATATGTAATGGAAGTGTAAAAAGAGCTCCTAAGGCTCGTGATTAATATTAGTAAGACAATATTAAATACAAGTTCAAGGCCACATTTTTGAGTCTATTCAAACTCCAATGTGTCAAATCAAAGCATGCAACCACAAAATTCACAATCTTGATGTGCATACCCATCTAGATATGGATGGATTTATGTTGACATCTTACAATAGAAAATTTTCCAAGCTGCAGTAAGAAAAATATGCTAGATCTTGCAAAGGTACTTCATATGGGAAGTGATAAGATTAAAATAATATGCGTGTATATATAAAATTTATATGACAAACACATTGTATATGATGGTGCTTATGCACTTGAATTAAAAAAATAACAATTCTGTTGTAGTCTAATGACTAGTAAGAAGTACAACATATTCGAACCATGACTATCTAAATTAATTAGCAAATTCTTTATAAACCCAAAAGGTTTCACATTAAAATATCCACGAGGATCTAAGGATCTTATGTTAATAAAATAATACATGCACGAAAGGAGTGACATATAAAAAAGGTTCTAGAATGAAGAGTGATAAACCATGCAACAACTTGTTGTTGAATCAATAAGATGCTTTAACCATATTGGATGGTTAGGTTAGAATAATAATTAGGATGGTTGTACTCAAAAATATTGGACAACCGTATAATATGAAATGTATATTTTGTACCACTATCAAACAATCTTGAAGAAGTCTACCAGACAGATTGCCTTACTAGTGTTGTTGGTTCTGTATAGGACAACATAACAAGTACTTCCTAAACGACGCATGAATTCATTTGATAATTGATAAATGAGTTTATTTTGTTTCCAGGGGTGATTTAATGTTTAAGAAGAAGTGTAAACATGTGAATAACTTAGGTTCACACCTTGGTACACATAGTACCAAGAAAAATTTGAGGGTTTGGAATTGAGAATATGGTAACCTTCATTTATAACTCATGTATGTGGGATGTATGTGTTTTCATACTGATTGTTCAATTGGTTTTGAACATACACTAAATTATTCATGGAGAATGAGATGTTTGAAGAAGTGTAAAAAGACAAATAGTAAGTCATAAGAAACAAACAATTATTTTCTTAGTTAAATATAAAGTTAATTTTGTTATTAGACTTAAAATATCTATGAGAGACTAAGTATCATAGTCAATAGTTTGCTTTATGATTAAGCGAAAGTCATATTTCGTTGTTGTTAAAACCTTATCTATAGGACAAATTCAATCACAAAGCTCAAAGTTATTGATTTTGTAAAATTGTTTTATGCATCTATGTTATCATTTCTGAAATTTTCTTGCAACCACAAAATACATGAAAAGGATTAGATAAGTAAAAGAACTTGAATACTTTGACATAAAAAATTTTAGTTATACTCTGGTTGTAAAATTCCTTATTCCCCACTTGACAAACCAAACATGGTTTGATTGGAATTTCCTAAAGGTAAGATGAATAGTTGAAGGAATTGTTAGAATAATACTAACATGGTTGGAAACATTCGGATGAATTATATGTCGTACAGGTGATGCTATGGGCATCGGTATTAGGTACACGTGTACAGGTGGTAATGTGTAAAAATGGTACATATGGTACTGGTATTGTCACGACCATGAGCTAATATGGACACGCTTATGTGCGAGGGGTGATGCTGGGAAAAAACTTTAGTTATGTACGACGAGTCAACTTTGCGACGATGCACGAGTTTAGTTAAAGGTGACACGACGAGCATGTGCATTTGATTAAACACAACTTGGTGAGTTGTGCGATGATACAATGAGCTACTTGGAGAGTTGAAAAACTCAGAAGTGCAAAATCGTCTAAGTAGGGTGCACACATGACGATTTTATATGAAGTGTCGAAAAACTGACAAGTTGGGCTGACATGTGTAGTTGGATGCCCTAGGTGGGCTGACTTGTGGAAGTAGACCCAAGTCAGTAGGCCGACGAGTTATTTGATATTTTCATGTTTGATTTGTATGGTCAGCCTGGGTAGGGTGACCCACCTTAACACATGGAGGATGTATAGATATACGAGTGGCGACTTGGAGGGAAGAGACCATCGAAGTTCGAACAAGCATTAGCAAGAGACTTAGGCAAACAAGAGAGAAAGGCAATTAGGCTGAGGCAAGGTATAAGCAGATATAGGGTCGAAGTGTTGAGTCAGAGGAAGAGAAAGCTGCAGGTTTTAACACATAAGAGAGTTACGGTTTGGCAGAAGGGCGGATAGTTTAGTGAGTTGGGCACGGGAAACCTAAGCTATGGTTGGTGTGAGCGACTTGATTAAACTAGGCGACTTGAACCGTGGGTGCGGTCGAATGAACTGATTTAGTTAGGTAGGTTTTCACGAAGTAGATAGGCCAACACGATGATTAGTGGGTGTGGGCAGTTCTAAATGTGACGGGAGACCTAACCCAATTGGGCGGGTTTGCATAGTGACCAGGCTGAAGAATGGTGAAACGAGCTACGATAGAGTGTGCGGCCAAGGCTAAAGAAGAAGGGTGACCCGGTGAGGTGGGCACCTCTGCATAGTGCAGTGGGCAAGCCTAAATGAGGAGGGCAACCTTAACTAAGGCAAACACCTCTGCATGGTGTAACGTGCTACATGAAACCAAGGTGGGCGCTATTGAATGAAGGGAAACCTGACTTGGTGAGGTGGAACACCCGACACAGGTAGGCTGAAAGTTGGAAAGTTTTCTAAGGTGAAATTTGGAGTTTCCTAGCAAAGCTATACTTGGAAATGTACTAGTAAAAAGACTGAGTTATTGTATTTGGGCATACTCTAATATTCAAGGAGCTTCCCCTCCCATTTAAAAGAAATCATTTATGTTGTGCATATTTATGACATGATGATGATGTAAATGTTTTTTTCACTGTGTAATGATAAATTATTAGTACAAGTGAAGAAAAATAACTAAGTGTTGAATGTTAGGTGTAGCCCGTACTCATAAGTCTTTGTGAAAAGAAAGTGGGTAGCAGTACCAGACCTACCTATGTGAGGTTGAAAGAAAACTGCTAGGGTAGAGGCATGATAGATGGTATCAGAGCTTCAGATTCCGTGGTCTTTTTGAACAATTTGCAGATTGAAGTGATACCACTACACTTCGTGACAGTGGGTATTAGAGGCCTTTTTGAAGAAGCATATATCTCTTCATGATAGATGATATTAGACATTCCACAATGATTTGGGAAGTGCAAAAGGGTCAAGTGAAGGGACAAGTTGAATGTTAGAATAATTTTATGGTCTCAACGAGATCACAAACAAAACTTATGGCTGATCAAGCAGAAGAACCTCAAGTTATGATGGGCGAATCTAGCAGGGATGCCGAAATAGTTTTCATGGATAGGGTGGTGTATAAAATGGAGGAATTAGCTTCTAAAGTGGCTTTGGTGGAAACTGAGAATGTTGAATTCCAGGAGATGCACACGTAGTTGAAGGAAGAATTTGAAGACCTCAAAATCTGATATGAGTATATAGAATGCATGTACATGCAAACAAAGAAAGAAGTCAAGGAAATTGGAGCTACAAGGGATCAAGGTTTGGCAAAAATCTTGAAGTTGTGGAAAGAACTTGATGATGCTCGAAATGAGAGTTATTTTGAGGAAAGTAGTTGGGCAAGGTTCTGTTGGAGGAGTTGCTCATGTGAAGGTTAAAGAGCCTGAATCTTATGATGGGATGAGCAATGTGAAAGATCTTGGCAATTTATTATGGGATATAGAGAAATAATTAGACCATTTAGGTATACCTAATGATGAGGCCAAAGTCAAGGTAGCTTCTCAATTCTCAATGAAATATGCTAAGATGTGGTGGCGAAGAAAGATGGACCAAATTGCCAATGGTGTGGTAGCAAAAATCTCGTCTTGGGATGACATGAAGAAAGCTATGCAGACTCATTTTAGCCCACGGATGAGACTTAGGATGCAAGGATGAAGATTAAATATATGAAGCAAACAGGAATCCTACAAGCATATCAACGAGAGTTCTCGAGTGCGATCTTGGAGTTACCTAATATGGTGGAGAAGGACAAGGTGTTCAATTTCATTGTAGGATTGAAACCTTGGGCACACAATGAGGTGAAGAGGTAGAAGATAGAGACATTAGAAGAAGCATTTGTGGTGGTGGATAGCTTGGTAGAAAATTATGATGAATGAACAAAAGAGACAAAGAAGAAGTAGATAAGCTGAAAGAAAAGACTGCAAAAGAAGAGCCTTCGAGATTGAATGAAAAGTCAAAGACAAAGAAGCCTCTCAAGCGTTGGATTTGTGAAGAACCACATATGGTGACGAGTTGCGGTAGGGTGTGCAAAAAAGGCTGAATGTGAAGGGCAACCCAGTGAGGTGGGTGCCTCTGTACATTGCAGTGGGCAAGTATGAACGTGGAGGGTGACCCGACCCGAGGTGTGTACCTCTACATGGTGCGACGAGCTAATCACTAAGGTGGGTGCTGCGGAACGAAGGGTGACCTGACCCAGTGAGGTGGGTGACTAGACATGGGCAAGCCAAAACTGCTGAAAGTTGGAAAGTTTGCTAAGGTGAAATTTGGAGTTTCCTAGCAAATATGTACTTGTAAGCATACTTGTAAAAAGAATGAATTATTGTATTTGGGCAGACACTGATATTCAAGGAGTTTCCCCTTCCATTTAAAAGAAAGTATTTCTGTTGTGCATATTTATGATATGATGATGATGTAAATGTTATTTCCACTATGTAATGATAAATCCTTAGTTGAAGTGAAGAAAAATAACTAAGTCTTGAATGTTAGGCATACCCCATACTCATAACTATTGGTGAAAATAAAGTGGGTAGCGGTGACACACTTGCCTATGTGTGTTTGAAAGACCACCGTCAGGATAGGGGTGTGACAGGTATGGATGCATGTATTGCATGATCATATATTACATGCATAGCTATGTGTGTTTAATGCACACTATGTGCAGGTGCACATGATAGAAGAAAAGGCATTAGGTGATTTTATGGTATGGAAACTGACCCAGAGTGCGTACAGAAGAAAGAAGTTAAGAAGTAATTCAAGGATAAGTATCAGTGTTTTATTTCAGTTTTGTAAGCATGTGATTATGATTTTGATCTATGTGGATTATAGGTGATCTATAATTGATGGGTACATATGATTTTGATGGTTATGTTTGAGCTAACCTAATATGATATTTCATACATATTGATTAGTCAAATGTTCTAGTTTGACTTATTATGACTAATGCAAGGGAACTACAAGAAGCAAGTGTTTGACAAGAACACAAAGGCATTGGATGAATGTAGGGGAAGAACATGCATTTGTTCAGATACAATGAACATGAAAAATTATATTTAAATGGTGGGAAACATAACCTGTAGTTACTGAAATAGTAGTACTATATATCAATTTATGATATTAACTGTGGTAAACAAATTTGAGTTTCCGCATCTAGAATCTATCACAATATTGATTGAAACAAATGTTATAGGTAGCAATGGTATGAGATGCGTGGGTAGAAATCCATTGTAACCGATATATATCAAAAGATTTGCATCAGATGGCAAGGCCACGGGAACCTGTAAATTCATAAAAAACTACCTGTGAACGAGGAAAATAATATTGAAAGATGCAGTAATACATCAAGGATGGTGTAAAATTATGTGGGGGAGTATGTAACACTCCTCCATTGTATGTAAAAATCTGCTATCCTAAGAAAAGAAAAGCTAGGTCCAAGGTGTAACAATGAAATTAAATACTTTATGGTTACAAAATAAAGATAATATAAAATGCTTGGAAAATGAGACACCAAGAGATGAGGTTCTTGCCAAATAAAATCCCATTGGTGAATGGGAATGGATAATTCTTTCATGATAAGACTTCTAGATCCAATTCTAGATAATATAAATGCATTTGGAGATAAATATCCATTAAGTTACCTAGCTAGAGAAATATGCTAAGTTTAAGAAAAACATAAAAGCCTTGCGGGAGTGAAAGGCAAGATTTTATGAGGAAAAGTTTCGTGGGAGAGAAAGGTGAGATTTTCTAAGAAAAGCCTAGGAAAATGGATAAAAAGATCCATAAACACGGTACACCATTAATGGAAACCATATCATGAAAGAGGGTATTAAAAACCCCTTGAAGAGATCAACATGAGGTAGTTTTCCATGGCAAGAACTCTCAACTCGGGGGTGAACTCGTGAAAGCCATTTATAGGCTGGGTGGCAGTGCTCAGTTCTCCAAGGGACATTCTTTCCAATTGTTCTTCTTTAAAAAACATGCATGGGATGTACTGTATGTTTACTCCTTACTTTTTGTGTTGTTGAATCGCTCAGCTCAAATGTATAGTTGTATGCATTATCGTTAGTTATGACAAGGATTGAATTCTTATGCATGTGACCCCTATTGCATCCAAGTGTATATTTAGTGATGGGATCATAGTAGGTACTTATTAATACTTGGGTCATGGAGCTATTTGACACATGATACTAATGGTAGAATCTGCATGTGACCACTATGCATAAGTACAATTGCATATACTAACTTATTTATGAGATGACTATTGAATCTAAATTTACTCACAATTAAATATAGTGAAGGAACATAGTACATCTCTAAACTTATGTCATATATTAGCTTTTAAGTTGGTGAATATTTATGCATGAGACAATGATGTATGTGGAAAAATTGTGTTTTAAGGCTTGAAATGGTATAGCCTATGGTTTAGGTTATTTATGCTATGCATTATGCATGATGGGAATTTCATACAATGAGGCTCATTTAGCTATTTATCCATATTTCCTAAGATATATGTCAGAAATACTTTCGACTATGCCAGTAGGACTATGATCATGATGTATGGCCATAATAGCTATAGTAGATTCATGATAATTCTTCATTAATAGTTATTTTGAGTCATCAAGGAATCTTATTGCTTGCTTGCTATGATTGCTTCCTTACTCCAAGCTGTAATTTATGCTTAAGGGTTGATTTGAATTGTAAGTCTTCTAATTAAATCTAAAAGTCCACATCATGAATCTAGTAAAGCATAGAAGGAATTTGTAGTAATGTGCTCAGGGGTTATATGACATATACCAAATTTAGGGTAAGTATATTCTATGATTTATATATTTCTACATATGTAGTATTAAAACAATTAGTTATTAACAAGTGCTATATAGTAGCTAGTCTTTGTTTATTTAGTTTAAATACAAGTAATACATTAAATATAATGGAAAACCTTGTAGTGTAAGTTTAATGTGATAATTGTTAGAAAATTATATATTATGGAGCAATGGAACACATAAAATATTGCAAAAATATAAACACAGAAAACGCATAAAACAAGAGAGACACAGATATATGTGGTTCACCTAGTTTGGGCTATGTTGATGGAGAAACAACCAGTCCTTCCTTTTATATTATCCAGCAAACTGAAGAGATACAACCTACAGCAGATCCATTGTAACACCCTCTTCGCTCTCAATCCCCTCTCTCTTTCTCATTCAGAATACAGATCTACATAGATGCAATACAATTCCCTCATATATAGTGAGTGGTTGCCTTCTAGGGCAAAAAACCCTAAATTAAACATAACTTCTACCGTCAGATCTCCGCCTAAAGAACGACCCAAATTGACTAGAAATTACTATACTTTTACAAGGCAATTTTACATCTATTCTTAGCTTTGGGGGTGCTGCCCCTAAAACCCCCCGCCAGGGGGGGACTCCCCAAAGGTCGCAGCCGCCCCCTTAGACCCTGCTTGTAGCGAGTATTTTACGGGCAACGTTGCCACCCCATTTTGAACTGGGGTCCAATGTGGCGATACCTTTGAATACATAAGATAATCAGGCTCCACAACCAACAATAATTTCTCAAAAGAATCTATAGTTTTAAGTTTCTTTTGTATCTAATAGAAAATAGAAAACAAACATATATATATTTTTAATTTTTTAATTTATCTTTTTATTTATTTATTTATGTCAAATAAACTTAGATGTTTAAAAGAAGAACATAAAAAGTGTTAGAGAAAAAGTTAATATGTAATATGGCGTGAAGTAAAATTTAAATTTTTTATCTCATATAAAAAATTTGTATGTATGAAGAAAGGGAATAAAGCCTAATTTGTATGTATATAGTTCTAAAATGCATTAATTAACCTTATATTTCATTAATAAATATATCATCATATAAAATAGAACTTTACACATATATTATTTAAATTTCTTTTTTCATAAATAATAATGTTGTTATTGTTGAAGGAACTTAGCACAAGTGGTAAAGGCACACATTTCATGGCCTGACTCCCCGGGTACAAGTGTTTAGAGACATGTTAAACTGACCCTTGTAGGATTCATGAAATTGTTTTTGTACTTGGTGAAATAGTGGCAGTGACATAATTAACAAAAAAAAAAATCAACATCACATACGCATTAAGTTCTAGAATTTGGGTTTTTCTTCTTTCTTTTCCAAAGTAGTATTAATATTTTTTTGTAAGCAAGCATTTCTAAATTACATTAACTGATCAAAATATACATCATGTACAAGTATGTGGTACATCTCTGCCTCAATGGAAGGAAACCAAAGTGAATGATCATAAGATCTCTCTCCCTAAGAGGGGAAACCAAATCTTACATTTTCCAGAGAATTTAACAAAAAAATGTAGTCATTCTAGTTACAAATGAGGGTGAAGCCTCATGGCGCCCGACAAATCAATTGAGGGATAAAAACAATGGTGAAATGCAATAAGATTAGGAGTTCCTCAGTCTCAAACTTAGCACTCTCAGGTTGAAATGGAAGGGTCTTGTCACCAATGATGCTCACTCAGCTAAAAAAATATCATTCTCCCAGCTATCAACCAAAATGAGGGAGAATAAATTGATCTTAATCTGCTCATGTTGACGATAGATAGCGTGTGCCATTGTGAAGCCACATTTTTGCCAGGATGGAGCCTCCATAAGCCTAGGTGCTACCTCAAACCCACACAATGTTGGTGGCTTCTTGGAGATCCTAAAAAATTGTAACTCCTGCATTGGCTAGGTCGAGGGGGAAGGGAGAGGGAGCATCATGCGGCAGTGGGGAAATGAGGGGTGAAGAGGGAGGAGGAGGAGATTTGTAGGAGGGGGAGAGAGTGAGAGCATCATGTGTTGGTGCGGAAACAAGGGGTGAAGAGGGAGGAGGATGAGATTTGTATGGTGGGATGAGCTAGTAGGAGGGGAGTGTGAGGGAGATACAGTAGGGGAAGGGAATTTGGGAGGGTAGACAATGTAGGGTTCTCTGGCCAATCTCTTCAGTGAGGAGGACGAATGGATAATATGTGAAAAGAGCTCCACAATCCTATTGGTAGCCTTATATTTTTCCTCTTCCTTGTCTTTCTAATATTGGTCCATGAGGTTATGGAGAGATCAAAGGGAAAAATGTCCCCAATGGGTATCCTCTTCTTCCATAGCCACCACCTTTTTGCAAATGTTCTTAGAAATGTTGTCGTCAAATGTGGTGGAAAAGGAGGCACCATATTAGGTGGTTGGGGGTCTTCCATGACCTCTACCATGACCTAGGCAATGTCCTCTCCCTCTACCACTACTCATGATTGAATTGCAGGGGATATGAGGCACAACTTTAAGGTCAGAAGGATCAGAGTGGAGCATGGAGGAAGGTGACCAAAGAAGGGATAATCGAGAGGCCATACAACTATAATATATAATGTTGTTGTTGACAAGGTGCTCTACACATTCCAAGGAGAGGGGGGAGTGCAGTAGTAAGGACATGTGTTTGCCATGTGATGAAGGACACACTCCATGTGCCGAAGGTTATAGGTTTACTAGGGAGATCACTCTCTCGTCACCCAAATATTAGGTAGTATTAATATTATTATACAATGTTATTCATAAAATTAAATTAAAATAAAATTAATTATATAACCACCATGGTCACAATATATGGGAACACTATTGTAGCTCTAATTAAAAAATAAAACTCTAACCAATTAGATTGAAGATAAATAAATTAAATTATTGTTAAAAATAATAAATTCCAATGTAATTTTTTTTGTCAAACCCAAATTAATATCGGTTTGACAAAAAATTGGAATGTGTTATCTATGTGTCTGTGTCAAGTGATGCTGGAGCATTATATGTCAAATTTGTTTTGTCATAAGGAGTCTTGACTTTTGATAAAAATCATATTCTTCCTACGAAAATTATTTGTAAATTCTAAATGAGATATTTTGTGATAAGTCATAGTCTAGAAGTTTAGAAAGGGATGAATTAGTTTGGTTTGGAATGTAATTGAATCTTCAATTATGAGAAGAATTCGAATAGAGTTTGGGTGAGAGATATTAGTATCTATAGAATAATTTTAGGCATTGATTAGTGACCAGTTAGCATAATTATAGGATCTTGATTTAGTATGGTTGGTTGTTTATTTATTCAAGGGAATACATGTGTAAATGTGTGGTAGTGTGAGTGTGAATCTAGTGATATAAAGGAGACCAAGACTACGTGCATATCTTGAATGATCGGACCATGAATCATATGAAACAATTATTCTTTAATAATAATTTTATGTGTATTGAATAAAAAAAATTCATTATATATGTGGATTGATCTATAAATGTTCAATTAAAGGTGGTTGCAACAAATTGATCTCTACAATGATGTGGTAAATGTTCTCCTTTGTTGAATGATATTTTAATTTCAATATGGAAATTGGTTCTATAGGTTTAAAGTGCATTCAATTATGGATTGTCTTGTTGAAGGATTCCTGCATTGAGAAATGTTGATGATCTCACTTGATATTAAACGTCCTAGGTTCATTATTGACCAATAGTTTGGTAAACGTTGAGAAATATGAGTATTTTTCTTATAATTTGTTGAATGGTAGTTTTCAAAATGGAGGTGGGACTTTGCATTGCAAATTTGAAATTGAGTTAATTCCTACAAACAAAGCGTGGCATTAACCAACAAATTAAAATGACCAAGGCATGCTCAAGTTTTGGAAGTTGAAATTAACTTTGAGAAGGAAAATCATGGTAGGTGTGATAAAAGTTCAAATTTGAAAACTCTATTTTTAACTTTATGTCGGAAATAGGGATCATTTTTTGTGAGATGGAAAATGCCCATTGTGAGTGTGGTGGAGGCAAGTTGCTTTTATTTTATTGTTTCATGAAAAATCATTTTTAAGTGTTGCATTGAATCTTGTAGTGGTGGGCATTGAAACATCATGGAAAAGTGTCATCATATACCAATTTGAATCCTAGGAATACTTTGTTTTGAATAATTATGGTAAACCAATTTAAAGGTTCTTAATCCATTGTGATAATATGTAGCTGAGAGGATTTGGGAGAATCGAGTCTTTGAGTGCATTGTTGTAGGGAGTAGTTATTAATTAAAACCTTTGTTATTTACAATATATTAGTACTGACATTTGCCATGAATAATGTCAATATTAAAATGTCACTGAAAATGTGTAGAGCGGAATGAAGTACAAGGTGGAATGTTAAGGAAGGTAAATCTGTATAAGTGATTGAATGTTGGAAACAAAAAAATAATTGCTAACCATTTTGGTGGCATCAAGTGGTATCAAATAAAATATATGATGTTTGAGAAATAGAGATCCAAGTAATAAAGGTTTTGCAATGAAAGAAACAATTGGTTTTGTAACAAATGTTTTGCAGAATAACAAGAAATACTAGACACAGTGATAGCAGTAACAATAGAAATGAATGGTGGTAAGTAAACATGAATTTGTTTTCATGCTTTTGGTAAATTATTAATTTTTGAAGGTAGCATCAAAGATAAATAATTGTGGCATGAATTCTTACATGTTGTGTAGTTATGATGGAAAGAGAGAGCGTGACTACATAAATGTAGAAGAGCAAGGAATGCTCAAGGGGTTCCAGAGGAAGGAACCAAAAATTCTAGAAGGCCAAGCACAAGTGGCAAGCTTAGTGAGTTGTGTGTAGAAAGAAGGTGAACTTTTATTGCAAAGGTTATTTTTAGCTTATATTGGGTAGAAGAAAGATCACAAAGGAAAAGGATAAGATGAAGATGACTATGGGTAGTTATTTGCATAAGTCAAAGGGAAGGAAAAAATATGCCACAGTATTTGACATGAGGAAGATGAGTGATGAATACTTTTAGAAGGAACTCGTTGAGATGAAGGCACGATTGGATGTGCTTATGGAGATGCTACAACAAGATGTTGAAAACCATAGAGGCATGTGTAATATGAGGAATAGTGTCATACTTACTATTGAGAAATTAAATGCAATAAAGCTAATAAATGAATTGAGACACATGTTGAAGAAAGAGCTCGGGGAGGCCTGTATGAATGTGTGCACTTGTGAACTATGCTTAGTGAAGAAGATGAGGTTCAAAGAAGATGCTAGAAGCATCAGTAGAGAATCAAGAGTCTTTTGATTTTGAAGCTAATAATTTATTTATGTATGCAAGTGATAAAAATAATAGTGATGGACAATCATTAACGTTGTCAGAAAGGAGCATGAGAATGTATATTTTTATGATGGAGACATAAACTGAAATGTTTTAGTTAGTCTAGAGGAGATTTTGAAGAGTGGAAAACAGGGAGACAATGAAGAAGTTGAAGAGAAGTTCTTCGAGAATAACAAGAAATACACACCACAGAGAAAACAAGAGCAGGAAGTTGTTTTTAGAATTGGAGAAGAGAATCGCGATGAAATTTATAGCCAATAAGTTATAATAGAATAAATAGTTCCAAATCATAAATTACCAAATCAAAAAGTTATAAGTCTACATCATACAACAAAAGGGGTCAATAGATGTTGGCAGTGGTTATTTTCATAATAGTAACCATCATGCTTGTGGTTACGATAAAGACTATGGTTTAATAAAGGAAGTGCATTTTATAAATTTGTTTCTTGTATGGAAACATGAAAAAATATGATATTTAGTGATGGAAAAATGTATAGAAAGGATTTAATAAAAGATGGAAAACACATATAGACCATAGAAGTTATGTATATGCAAGAATAAAAATAGAAGATGTGTAAGAGGAGGTATGTGGGAAGTATACTGGAATGAAGAAGTCAGTCAAAAATAAAATATGATTGGTTACAGGAGACTATGAGGACAAAGCAAGTGGAAAACAAGAAAATAAAGATTTAAGAGAATAACAAATGTAAAAGGAAAACAACATGATCACTAGTATAAATCGGGCTAAAACCATATGACGATTAGTCAGATATGAAACTTATGGGCATCGGCTATCTGACACATTGGTGTTTATCAAATATTTACTAGAATTTGGTTGAATACTAGATGGTTTAGTAACCGTCAGATATGAAAAGGTATAGTTTTTGACTATTTGACACTTAAAAAGGTTGAAATGGTCATTAAAAAGCCAACATTGATAGGTCAATTTTGTGACATTACAAATGGTTTGATATATGATGGTTGTAATGTAAAATATCCGATAGGGTTGTAACATATAATAGCCAACAGGTCTCACACCAGTCTGTAGTCATATATTTGACCCATAATTCATTTTGTTCGACACAACAAACACACATTAATGCATCATGTAATCAACATAATAAGAAAATTGTGTGGTAAATGTGTTATCGCTTCGACACTTTAGGGTCGATGGTTGAGCGTCAGATAGGAAACAAAAGGGATTTCTATCTGACGATAGTGTTAAAGTAATATTTTTTTCCATCTATCCTATTTTCTAGTATCCAACGGGGACTCTAACTAGAAATTATCAAATATTCATTGTCTTGCTTGCCCAATTAAATATTTTATGGTGTAATGTGTGTGCGTGTGTGTGTATAATACACATAGAATGTGAGTTTTCTTGGTGGCTTTGCTCCTTTATACATCCAAGTCTTGCAGCAAACCCGAGGTTTTGCAAGTGGTTCTACTCCATTATATGTTTTTGGCATGTCATTGTGTACATATTGTACTGTTTGCATGATGGATATGCAGAGTTGTGTGCATATGGTGTTATGTGCCTATTGGATATGTGGTGTTGTGTACATATGGTGTTATGTACATGTTGTATATGTGCTTCTATGTACATATGGTCTTATCTGCATGTTGTGCATGTGGTGCTATGTACATATGGTGTTGTGTGTGTGATTGTACATGTGGTGTTGTGTGCATGTGGTGTTGTGTACATGTTGTACAAGTGGTGTTGTGTGTCGGTGGTGTCACGTACAAGTTGTGCATGTGGCACTGTGTACATGTGGTGTCATTTGCATGTCGTGCATGTGGTGTTGTGTACATTTGGTATTGTATACACATTATACAAATGGTGTAGTGTACACGTGGCATTATGTACACATTGTGAATATGATGTTGTGTACATGTGATGTTGTGAACACATTGTGTAGGTGGTGTTGTGTATACGTGGTACTATGTACATGTTATACACATGGTACTGGTGTACATGTGGTATTGTGTGCATGTCATACATGCTACATTGGAGCCATGCAATACTATGTATGTGTATTATATAGTCGTGGTATCATGAAATGTGTATTGATTATGTTATATTTTATGTATAAATATGTGTTGTGTCATACACTGAGTGTAGGTGTATGTATGTATTGTGTTGTGTTGAACGCATGGTGTAGGTGTATGTATATGTTGTGTTGTACATTGCATGTAGGTGTACGAGTTTTATGTTAGATGCAGGTGCATGTATTGCATGGTGTCGTATGTCATGTGTGGATATATGTTTGGGATGTACACTATGTGTATGTGTATAGGGTTGAAGAGAAGGAACTTGGTGTTTTTTGGGTGTGGTAACCTATCCGGTGTGCGTACAGAATAAAGAAAAAGGTAGAAGTTAAGGAGTGATTAAAGGATAAGTATAAATATTTTATTTCATTTTTATTATGCATGTCATTTATGATTCATGTCTATGATAATTACATGTGATCTATGATTATGGTTTATGATGGTTACATGTGATTTTTTATTTTGATCTATGATGTTTTTTTTATCTAACCTTATGTGAAATGTTTATACATGATGATTTGGTGAAATATGCTAGTTTGACTTGTTGTGACAGGAAGTGAACAAAATTGCAAGTGTACCTTATTGATGGGCTACCAGTGAGGTATGATGTGAATTTATTTCAATTTCTTTTAAATCTAATGGAAGTTATGTGCTTGGTACAGGAAAGCATGAAATGCTCGGTTGGGTTCTCGAAACTGGTGACAAGTATTAGCAACAACAATAAAAGGAATTGGAATCCCTAAATGGATTTGATTGACGTGTTTGATGAGATCTCACATTCATGATTGGAATATGGCACAAGGGTAATTGGATAAAGAGACACTTGGCTTAGCCAATCTATGGTAGGATGGAATGTGGTAGTACCATATCGGGTTGGCCTTTTCATCATTAATATGAGGTTATTTCTCCTTGTTAATTCACTAATATTATACTAGTTTATACGGTTGTTGTTTCCATGGTATTTCTATTGTTATTATGTTGCTTATGAAAATGTATTATGACAGTGACTATGTATGGCTCTCATCATGTTTTTAGTTGTAATTGAATGAAAAATGTATATATGGCCTAATAGATGATAATGAAACTAATGTGATAAGGAAAAAAAGCCTCTAGTGAATCTCAGATAAGTATAAGATCCCTATGCTCAGTTATGTTGTTAAGACATGTAGATTTTATACTTGTGACATGTTTGACAAAATGCATACCATGGCTAGTAGGGGTCTAGTATAGTCCTTATCGATGGTTTTTCAAATGTATCATTGCTCCAGTTGTGTAAATAAATTTCTGAGCATGCCATTGAGTTATGGGAAGTGACCTAGGAACTCAACCTGAAAAGGTGGCACAAATATTGAAGTCACAGGCACAGGTCTAAGGAAAATGTCCCTATATGCATGCATATCGATGTTGTGGGAGTGTCTAGAGCCTCCTTGATGAATGCTTATCAATATCAAGGGAGAATTCAAGGAATTAGTGGTCTAAAACTTAGGTTCGTCTCGCAGGCTGATTACCTAAGTGGCTAGGATGGCTCCCAAGAGTTCTGTTGCTGATCTGGAAGGTCTTTATGATGTGTTTCCATTGATTCCACTTCCTTAAATCACACATAGGGAGTCTAATCATATCGTAGTAACTTCAAGTCACATGTTTATCCGGGTTGACCAATTACTTGGGTAGATGTGGGAGGACGATGTTACACTTACCATGGTTGATTTTTATATTGAGACATTCTTTGTCACAAGGTGTCATTGGACAATGGTGGACCATGGTAGACCATGGTTGATTTTAATATTGAGATAATATTTGTCACAACATGACATTGGACTATGGTTGACAAGGGATTTGTTAAAAAGCCAAGGGATTTATAAACCTAGGAATTAATATTTTAAACCCAAGGGATATAAACCTAGGAATTAATATTTTAAACCCAAGGGATTGATAAAATCATAGGATTATTAATATTATAAACACAGGGGATTAACAAACCCAAGTGGTAAATATTAAAAACCCAAAGGGATTAATAGACCCTACGAATTAATATTTTAAACTCAATGGATTAATAAACCCAAGGGATTATTAATATTATAAACCCAAGGGATTATTAATATTATAAATCCAAGGAATTTTTAATGTTATAACTCCAAGAAAATAATAAACCCAAAGATTTAATAATATAAGCCTAAGGAATCAGTAAACCTAAGGGATAAATATAATAAACCTAAGCGGTCAACAAACACAAGTGATCAATATTAAAAATATAAGGGATTTACAAACCCATGAATTAATATTTTAAACCTAAGGGATTGATATTTTAAGCACTAAGGATTGATAAACACAAATGATTATCAATATTATAAACCCAAGAAATTAATAAACCCTAGGGACTTTTAATATGATAAACCCAACCACATTAGTAATTGTGGTTGAAAAACGTTGATGACCGTTAATGGTATAAATCTAAATATTTATAATAATAATAATAATAATAATGCCCATGGGGCTTTGGATTGGTGAATGGGTGCACTGTTAAGGCACTCCTTGTGATAGGTCACTGGTTCAAATCCTAGAATTGTCATGGCTGATCATGATTGGTTTTCATATGTAGACAATCTTTGTCACAATACAATGTTGGACCATTGTTGATTTTCATATTGAGAAAATATTTGTCATAATGAGACATTTGACCATGGTTTACCATGATTATAAACCAAGGGGATTTATATTAGACCCAAGGATTAATATTAGAAATCCTATGAATAATACTAAACCCTAGGAATAAGAACCCTTAGATTAATAAATCCAAGCGATTGATATTTAAACCAAGGTGAATACTAAACCAAATGGATTAATACTAAAATCCCAAGGGATAAATATTATAAACCCAAAGATAAATATTGTAAACCCTAAAATAAATATGGTTGGACATGGTTTATCATGGTTTATTTTCATATTGAGACAATCTTTTTCACAATACATCATTGGACCATGGTTTATTTTCATGTTGAGACAATATTTGTCACAATGCGACATTGGACCATGGTTTATTTTCATGTTGAGACAATATTTGTCACAATGTGAAATTGGACCATGGTTGACCATAGTTGATCATGGTTGACAATGATTATAAACTCCAGGCATTTATATTAAGCCATGGGATTAGTATTATAAACCCTATGAATAATATTATACCCAAGGAATATGAACGCTTAGATTAATAAACCCAAGGGATTAATTCTAAAATCCCAACGTTTTATAAACCTAATGGAAGATTATTGACCTTCATTCAAAATGGTTGACCATGATTGACCACAATTCACCATGATTGGTATTTTAAAGAAAAGAGAATAATAAACAGAAGGCAATAATACTAAAAACAAAAAGGATTATAAACCCTAGGGAATAACATTCAACTGAACGAAATAATTTAAACCCTAGGTATATAAACCCTAAGATAAATATTATAAGCCCTTAAATAGACATGTTTCTCCATGCTTGATCATGGTCTATTTTTATATTGAGACAATTTTTGTCACAATGCAACGTTGGACCATGTCTGACTATGGTTCAACCCTTAGATTAATAAACCCACTGGTTTTTTCTTATAAACCCAAGGAAACAATAAACTCACAAGATAAATACGAAAGCCCGAAGGGATTATGAACCCTAGGAAATAAAATTGAACCCAAACAAACAATAAAGTCATAGGATAAATCCTAATCCCCAAGGAATTGTGAACCCTAGGAAATAAAATTGAACCCAAGGAACTAATATTACAGACCCAAGATATATAAATATTACAATAAATATTATAAACCCTAAAATAAACATGGTTGACCATGGTTGATTTTGATATTTTGACAATCCCTTCACAATCCAACATTGGACCATGGTCGACCCCGTTTGACCATGATTTATTTTCATATGGAGACAATGTTTGTCACAATGTGACATTGGACCATGGTTGATTTTCATATTGAGACAACTTTTGTCACAATGTAGTGTTTGACCATGGCTGACCGTGATTGACCATGGTTCACCATGATTTATTTTACAAAGAATGGTTTAGCATGGCTGACCATGATTGACTATGATTGATATTATGAACCCAAGGGAATAATAAACCCAAAGGATCAATACTAAAAACCAAGGAATTATAAATCCAAGGGAACAATATTAAACCCTAGTGAATAATATTAAACCCTAGGAATAAACCAAAACGAATAATAAACCCGAAGGATTAATAGTAAAACCCCAATGGATTATGAAATGAAAGAAATAATATTAAAACGAAGGGATTAATATCATAAACCAAAAATATATATTTGTAACACAAATATTATAAACCCTAAAATAAGCATGGTTGACCATGGCTGATTTTGATATTGAGAGAGCTCTCGTCACAATGCGATCTTTAAACATGATTACTCATGCTCAACCATGACTGGTTTTCATGTGAAGACAATCTTCATGATAATGTGACATTAGACAAGGGTTGACCATGGTTGGCTTTCATTTTGAGACAATCTATGGCACAATGTAATGTCGGACCATGGTAGACCATTATTCACCATGGTTGACCATTACTGATTTTATACAACATGGTTGACCACGGATGACCATGCATGACCATGATTGGCTAGGTTAACCATGATTGATATTATAAACCTAATTGAATAATAAACCCAAGGGAAGAATAGTAAACAATCGATGGATTATAAATAAAAAAGAATAATATTAAATATTATAACCCTGATATAACCTCATATGTGACCATAACTGACCCGATTCACTATCATATCACAAATCTTGTCAAACATGTAACTTAGAATTGTTTAGACCATCTCGATTTTATTAATAATACGATATTGTTAATGTAAGAATATTAAATAACAAGTATTAATGAAACATTATTATAATTTCTAATAATACTATTATTAATAAATTTTCAATAAAAAATAAAAAATATCAATATTATTATCTTAATATTATTATCATTTATTATAATTAAATATTGATATTGATATAATATTAACATTAATATTATTTACGAAAAAAATTGTTAAAATTCAGAGTAAAATGTGAACTTAAACCTAAAAGTTAAAAATTAAAACCGAAACCTATCATAAAAATAAAACTTAAGACGTAAAAGTAAAACTAAACCTAAAACTAAAACCAAAAAGTATAACCTTAAATTACACATAAAACTAAAACTTTAAAACCTAGAACTAAAACTTCAGAGGACACGTAAAACTAAAACCTTAAAACGTAAAACCTTAAATTGGCTATACAATTACTAAATTGGTTCTACCATCCGCAAATAGCGATCAAAGAAGATCGAAGAAGTTTCTGAAACAATGTATCATACACATGATATTTTTATCAATGAGAAACTAAAAAGTTCACAAAAGTTTTTCTCCTTTATGATATTTACCGTTTAAATATATGTAGCTCAAATTAGCTAGAAAATTGAATCACAAATATGGAAAACAACTATTGATATATACTTAGTTTCATAATATATACTCAGTTTCATAGATAAAAGGGAAAAGAGATCTCTGTTTCCAGAAGCCGCATTTTTTTTCCAGAATTTATGACATGTTTCTACTCTATCATGGTTGGGATGCCACATACAGTCTTCGTACTATTTTCTCGTTAGAACGAAACTTATAATCATCCCTCCTTTCAAAACGTGTATTCTAATGTAAAATCAATCGTATGTTCAATGCATTTGGGAATTGATACACCGCATTTTAATGAATGTAGTGCACAATCACTGTCATATACCATGAATTATATGGACAATTATATCTCCAAGTTACTTAGATAGAAAATATATCTTGATGTTCAACGACAATTAGATTATTAGATTTTGGACTTTTATTGATGGGAAGTTTGGGTGATACATTGAGTTTACTACAACTTGGCCATTGGATTTCATTTTGGTATTGGAAGATTTTCGATTATTGAAGTTTTTTCATATTACTTATAGATTTGATTTCTATATCATTTCATATATCAATGAAATATTGAAAATTTATTGTATTGTGTGAAATATTTAGTTTTTTCCAATTTTTACATGTAATTTTTTATTTTATTTAAGATATATTTAAAAAAAAATAAAGATCAATTCTATTTTTAATATGCTTTTTTTCTTTTTTTATTTTATTCTATAATTCAAGCTTCCATTGTTTTTGTTTTTGTTTTTCCAAACCAAATATTTATTTATTTATTCCATTTTCCTTCTCTTTTTTAAACTTTTATTGGTAAAAATTGATTATAAAATTCAATATTATTACTAGCACAACCACATTAATAAATGTTGTTGATAAATGTTCATATGTGTATATCATCTTTAATGTATTTTATTGTTAATTAATATATCAATGTATTCAAATATAAATTAATCTATATAACAACCACATTTATAAATACACATCAATATACAATATTGTCCACTAATTGTATATGAACTTATATATTTACATGAACACCCATATAAAAAATCTCCATTTATATATATGTAATTGACATTAGTGTGCATATTAGTATATTAAACCATATATTGTGTGCATATTAAACTGTAGAAATATGAACCCTTAGATTAATAAATTGAAGGCATTGATATTATAAACCCAAACTAACAATAAACCCAACAGATAAAAATTAAAATACCAATGTATCTAAACCCAAAGTTAAATATTATAAAACAAAGGATAACAAATACTAGAGATTGATATTATAAACCCTATGTAATAATAAACCCAAGGGAGAAAATAAACCTAAGGGATTAATATGAAAATCCCAAGACATTATGAACACAAGGTAATAATATTAAATGAAAGGGATTTTATTAAAAACCCTATGTATATAAACTGAAAGATAAATATTATAAACACTTAAAGAAAAAAATTTCACCACACTTTACCATGATTGACCATGTATAACCATGTTTGACTTTAGAAAACATGGTTGACCATGGCTGATAAAGCTTGACCATGATTACCATATATATAATGTGACGTTCCACCATGGTTAAGACAATGTTTGATTTTCATATCAAGACAATATTTGTCATAATACGATGTCTGACCATGGTTGATTTTCATATTGAGAGAATCATTGTCAGAATGAGACATTCAAACATGGATTAGCATGGTTTACAAAAATTGGTTATGGTTAACAATCATTGACTATGATCGATAATATAAATCCAAGGGATTACTATTATAAACCCAAGGGATTATGAACCCAAGGAAAAAATATTGAACTCAAGGGACAAATATTATAAACCCAAGGTATATAAACCCTAAGATAAATATTATAAACAGAAAAAACAAACATGGGTAACCTTGGTTGAGCATGGTTCATTTCCATATTGAATCAATCCTTAGAGTATGGTTGAGAATCCTGCATAATGATCATCACAATGTGACATTGGATCATCATTGGACATGGTTGATTCTCATATTGAGACAATATTAATCAAAATCTGGCATTGCATCATGGTTGTCCATGTTCGAATTTATCAAACATGCCTGACCATGAGTCATATTATAAACCCTAAGGAATAGTAAACCCTACAGATTAATACTAAAAACGAAGGGATTTTAAATGCAAGGAAATAATATTAAACCTGAGAAATATGAACCCTTTCATAAAAAAACCCATGGTATTTCTATTATAAATAGAAGGGAACAATAAATCCAAGCGATTAAAACTAAAAGGCCAAGTTATATAACCCAAAAGATAAATATTATAAACCCATTGCAATAATAAACCCAAGTGATTGATTTATAAACCAAAGGGAATTATAAACGTAGGGAATTGATACTAAACACCCAAGGGATTATGAACCCAAGGGAATAAAATTAAAGGGAGAGGGACGAACATCATAAACTCGTTGGTCTATAAAACCATAGATAAATATTTTAGAGACTAAAAGAAAAAATGTTTTCACATGGTTGCTTTCCATATTCACCAAATCCCTTGGATAATTGACCATGTATTACCATGTTTAAGTTTAAAAATCATGGTTGACCATGGTCGTCAAAGCTTTACCATGATTAGCATATTGATAATTTGACATTAAACCATGGTTGAGACAATTATTGATTTTCATATCGAGACAATAGTTTTCATAATGCAACATTCGACCATTCTTGACCATGATTGATTTTCATATTGAGAGAATAATTGTCAGAATGTGACATTCAAACATGGATGAGCATGGTTCACAAAATTGGCTATGGTTGACAATGGTTGACCATGAGTGATATTATAAACCCAATGGAATAACAAACCCAAGCGATTGATATTATAAACCCAAGGGAATAATAAATGAAGCGATTATGAACCCAAGGGAAAAATATTAAACTAAAGGGAAGAATATTGTAAATCCAAGGTATATAAACACTAAGATAAATATTATAAATTTAAAAACAAACATGGTTGACCATGGTTCATTTCCATATTGAGTCAATCCTTAGAGTATGGTTGAGCATCTTGCATAATCATTGTCACTATCTGACAATCATTTGACATTTCAACATGGTTGTCCATGTTTGAATTTATCAAACATGCCTGACCATGATTCACATTAAAAACCCTATGAATTAATACTAAAAAACCAAGGGATTTTAAATGCAAAGGAATAATATTAAACCTGAGAAATATGAGCCGTTTGATTAATAAACCCATTAGAATGTTATTATAAATAGAAGGGGACAATAAATCAAAGTGATAAAAACTAAAACCCCAAGGTATATAACCCAAAAGATAAATGTTTTATAAAACCCAAGGGAAAAATAAACCCAATAGATTCATATTATAAACCCAAGGGATTGATATGATAAACCAAACAAAATAATAAACCCAAGGGATTAATATTATAAACCCAAGGGAATTATAATCACAAGGGATTGAAACTAAACCCCCAAGCGATTATGAAACCAAGGGAATAAAATTAAAGCCAAAGGGACAAACATCATAAACCCAATGGTATATAGACCCTAAGATAAATATTTTAGACACTAAAAGAAAAAATGGTTGAGCATGGCTGGTTTCCATATTAACTAAATCCTTGGATAAACCCCTCGGAATGATATTATAAACAGAAGGGAACCAAAAATCCAAGCAATAAAATTTAGAAGGCCAACATATATAAACTAAAAGATAAATATTATAAACCCAATGGATTCATATTATAAACCAAATGGAATAATAAATCCAATGGATTGATATTATAAACCCAACTGAATAATAAACCCTAGGGATTGATATTATAAACCCAAGGAAATTAGAAACTTAGGGCATTAATATTAAAAGCCGAAGGGGTTATCAACACAAGCGAATACAATTAAACCAAAGGGACAAATATCACAAACTTGACTGCATATAAACACTAAGATAAATATTATAGACACAAAAATAAAAAATTTCTCACCATGTCCAACCATTTTTTATTTTATTGTTAATCGTGTTTGATAAATTCAAGCATGGTCAACCATGATGCAACGTCGGATTTTGACAAATATTGTCTCAATATGAGAATCAACCATGTCCAATGATGTTCGAAAGTCACATTATCATAATGATTGTGAAGGATGCTCAACCACGCTCCAAGGATTGATTGGACATGGAAACCAATCATGGTGAACCACAACCATCCATGTTTGTTTTAGTGTTTATAATATTTATCTCTGGGTTTATAATATTCATCCTTTGGGTTTAATATTATTCCCTTTGGTTAATAATCCCTTGGGATATTAATATTAATGCTTTTGGTTTATTGTTCCCTTGGGTTTATAGTATTAATCCCTTGGGTTTATATTATCAATCATGGTCAACCATGCTTAACGATAGACAATCTTGTTGAACCATGCTTATCCATGTTTGAATGTTACATTTTGACAATGTTGCCTCGATATGAAAACATGCATGGGTCAATGAACAAATAAAATATTGAATATAATGGAACAATATGAAACACATGGAAAACCAACTATTAAATTCATGCATCAAATAAAATTCACATATAACAAAACACATGGCAACAACAATGACAAGGAAATCAAATTTATTTTAACATGAGAAAATGAAAAATTTATTGACATTTTATTCAAATATGTATATAGACATAAATTTATTTCACATCTCTTCACATGTAGAAATTTTTGTACAAAAATTGATATTCAAATACTGAATGATAACACATCTATTTCATGTGAGACTCTTCCAAAACACACTATTGATGGTGACAAAAGCGACACCAACTCAAATCAACAAGATAATGCTCATGATACTTAGCACTCTCCAACCAATCCCTTCTAGTTTTCCTCCCAGCTTCTCTTACATGCAAATGATATAATGTTTGGACACTAGATTTCGCTAAACCCAACACACAAATATGCTCATCAAGAAAAGGAGGATGGAATCCTTGTTTTTGTCTATCCTTTGTGGAACATATGAAACAAAACTTAAAGCTACAGTAATAGATTTGATCACTTCAATGTAATAAATTCCATCATGGTTTTCCATATATGTATTTCAAACACAAAATGATAGATAAAAAATCAGTACGTAAACAAAGAAAGAAACAAATATAAAGAAACAAAAAATAGCTTTACTTTTTTCATTTTTCCATTTACTTTAATGACATTAAAATAAAATATATGGAGAGAAGGAAGCGAAAATGACATTAAAATTATAAAAATCAATGTATATAAACCCTTAAATATTTTCTTGAAAAGAAAATATTTAATAATGGGCATAAATGTAAGAGAATTAAAATGAAAAGGAGAAAAGAGAGCAGAAAAAGGTTAAATTAAACCAATCAAACAACCACAATGTAGCTTGTAAATGAAATACCCATTCAATATTTCCAAAGCACTCAATTTTCATACTTTTTCAATGAACAAATATATTCAAATGATGAAAAAGAAAGATAGAGAAATGATAACACTACATAAAAAAATTGTAAGAAACAACAAAAATTATATAAAACTATTCATCTCTTTCTCAAAGTCATGTAGGAAAACTAAACCATTGCAACAATATTAAACCCTTCAAATATAACTTGCAACATAAATAAATGAAACAAGTCGATAATATAAAACAAGGTACATAAACCGTACAAAAATTATTAGAAAATCTATGAAATAATTAATCAAATGGAACTACAATAAAAAATCAAGGCATTGTAAACTAAAGGGAATTATATTAAACACAATGAAGAAATATTACAAATCCAAGGTATATGAACCACAATTCGCACATCATGCTTTTTTGGCATTCAACATGACAAATTTAAAACTAAAACCCAAAACCAATAACTAAATCATAGTAAAAAAAACATAAACTTTTAATAGCATTTCAAACCACTTAACCACAACAGTCAACTTAATTCCGGATAAAAAAACCTTAAAATGAGATAGACTTCAATCGCTCCTCCTCTTTTTTCTCGAGTGTAACAAAAAAATTGTTTTTCATTTTTTCATAACGTTGATAAGAAAAAGATGGTGAAATTCATAGACCATCAATTGATCTCACTCTTGATATAACTGTAAATGTCAAGCCTCGTCTCTCCCTATCTCCAATATCTATGATGGCTCATTGCAAATTCATCTCCTGTGGCTTGTGTATACTCAAGCCCCAAGAAATTTTTAATGGAATTTGTCTATGGTTCCCTCTAAAAATAGGTGTTATGGGCAGAACATTAGGACAATCATCGTCAAATAGAGCACCAATGTACTTTTCAAAAATAACTATAGCAAACTATAGAAGTTGAGGCAGATGCATACCATCTGAGCAAAAGGTATCTTCTACAAACCCAACAACACCATCTACCAAATGAGCTTCCACCCAAAAATTACACATTAGCATCACATGCTGACCACTCCACAACAACACCTCATGATCCAAGACAACATCATCACTGTCATCAATATCTGATCTCCTAGCACATTCAACAACGTATCTAACAACTGTGCAATTCAATGATTTCAACATTTTGTGATTGTACAAATTAACTAGTTACTTTGTTGCAAACAAGTGTACTGAAGAATAAAATAAAACCTATTTTTGAGAATCCAAACAACTATCAACACACATCATAAGAAGATCCCAATAATCTAAAAAAGCTCAACATTTCTTATATCTGTTAAAAGTTTGTGAAACGATATGTGCCTAGGATCATCTATTCGTTACCTATAAATTTTATAGAATGTGACAACAATATTGAATCTTTCCCACGACACTTTTCCGTGTGTCCTTGTTTTTTTTAAACCATATATTTATTTATTTATTTCATTTTCCAATTATAAAATTCAATATTATTATTAAACCTAACACAAAAATAATTAAACACAATGTTTGAAATTCCTGAAATATTATATTAAAATGAAAAAGTTAATATTATAAAATGAATTAAATTGAAAATAAAAAAAATTGAATTATTCGCTTAATGTTGTTAAAAATACTAAAATTAAGAAACTTATATTTAATACATTAAACAAGTTGCTTTTTGAACTCAATGAAAGCCTAGAGGAGCATCAATAAAATCCTATAGCAACATTCCTCTCAAAAAAACAATTTGCACAAATAGTCATGATATGCACTTTCCTAGCAATGTTGGAACATATTGTTAAATATAGAGATGAGCTTACCCAAGATTCAACACTCTCTTGTAGACCATATTATCTGGTATATCTAAATAATTACTCAATAATCACAATTGGAAATTTCTAAAGTCATCCTGGGCGTGGGCCAACTATGAACATGGAGGAAACAATTATGACTAGAGCCAACTAAGAGTCAATCCATTATTGGATTAAGTTTTGATATGAATGGATGTTGTGTGTTGGTTGATATTCGATAACCGATGGGTGATTTTCACTGAAATAGAAGTTAGGGATTTTACATAACTAGAAATAAAATTCATATGGACATTAAAAGCCAAAGAAAACTAAGAATTTATAGAATAGCAGGGAGGATTTCGTAGTCATCGATTTCTGTCCTATATGTAAGAAAGAAAATTGTTATTGTCATATTCTAACCAAAATGCAGTAGCATATGATCCTTTGATATTGTAATCGCTCATAGTGATTGACTACAGATTACACTTTAAATAACCCAAAAAGAAACCTAAAATACATTAGGAAAAAACCTAAAAAACAGCGTACGTTTAAAGAAAAAAACCTAATTACTTGTTGCATTTGGGTGCATCCCCAGTCAATGAATGGCATCTTTATTAATAGCTCAGGAGGACATTGTCAGCAAGTTAACAATGTCCAAACAAGTGAGGCTTCAATATTAATCTCACATTAATATTGGACACGCGTCTTGGACAACTACAACAATACGTATGATAAATATTCACAAGATAAGATAATATAGCCATGAATACAAACTATTATAGCATAAATTGAGAAACCTAATAATCTATGTTTGTAGGTTTATATATGTAGTCCTGTATTTGAGCCTGCGACCCGAAAGGCTGGATGGCATAACAGGCATGTCTCTGGGCTTGTATTTGAGCGTGTGCCAGGTCAACAACATGGCTCTTTAACTACCATGAACCAGACAAGCGCATGAAATCACCTTGCATTCGATACATTTGTATGAATGTCATTTGTGTTTGAGTCGGTGGGTTGGCCAGCGAGAGCGTTACAAAAGATTTGATGCGGCCATAATACAAATGGTTAATGGAGCTATGTGGTAGAATATGAGGAGCCATATTTTGAAGAATTTAATAAATGTTTTATAAAAAAAAAAATTATTTTTCGTCTGTTTATCAATAACAGGTATGGTAAAATTTTTAATCACAATTTCGTAAAAAAATATTTTAAATAGGGTTTAAAAACTTGATTTAGATATGCAAGGAAGTTATCACTTAAAATTTCATTCATCCATTGGCTGGCGACAAAGAGAATATATTGACATATTTCAATTTAGGCCATCAAATCAATATAATTAATTAGAAAAAAGATTAAAGTGCCCAATTCCAATAGGGGATGCCTATCAATGTAAAAATCATAAAATTTAACTAATTTATAATTTTATTTCAAATTCATTAATGAGGTAAGAGTGGGAGTACACACTCGCTTGGGTCGTCATGCTCGCCACCTTTGAGATGATCGTATGGTATTTCATTAAAGGCGGGGGTGGAATGGGAACCCCATGAAATTTTTCTTATACAAAAGTTGAGGTTTGGGAAACTTCTTAGTGGGCATTTATCTTGTTGGAGAATTTGGTCGGAAGTAATTATCTTCTTATGTTTTCTTAGGGCTTTAACTAGCTCCTCTCCTTCAGGGAACTTAGCAGCCTAGACATGACATATCCACGTACTTGATGGGGTAGGGTGGGAGATATGGAGTTTTTTTCTTAAGCGAAGAAGAGTTGAAGATTAACTTGAAACTATGTGTATATTCAAGGAAGCCCCCATTGATTTGTGATACATCTACATCATCAAAGCATTGAATTTGGGTCCCGTAGACATTGCATGGAGGAATTCTGGCAAGGAAATCCTATAGGAAAGGCGTTCATCTCTATCTCGGGTAATTCAGATTCTCTGTTGGTTGTTATTCTTCTTATGGTCCCTTCATTACCAAAATTTCCAAAGGTTAATTGTGGACATTGGTCGTGCCTTCTTGGTTCTTAAATGGTTGTCTTGCTCTGTTAAATATTTTTTAGTTGGTTCTAAATTACGCCATTTTCTTGTGCATGGAGTCTTATTTCCCTTGTCTTTCATCTTCGGGTTGGTGTGGAGTTTGGTTGCGGGATTGTGCTAGGTGATAATATGTCCTTCTATTGAGCCTTTCATCTATGTTGAAAAGTTTTCTTTAAGTTGTTTGGAAAGAAGTTTATGCCTATCATTGTGTTTGATAGCTTATTACATTTTGAGATTTACAAGGGAGAAAAGTACAGTGGTCATCATGTATCGCTATTGTGGCCATTGTCAATTGTTGCAGTTATTGTGCGAATATTCAGCTTAAAATTTTCAGAGTTAAACTTTCTAAGTTTTTATATAGTATATTCTACTATAGGTATCCTTTCCAAGGCTCAATATTCCTTAGAACCATCTCAGAATATGGGTATCGGTAAGTGGGATCTCGGAAGTTCTCTCCCTCCATAAACCCAACTGGAAGGAAACAATCACAATACTTGTCATTAATTATTATGTTGTTATCTTGTCCACTTGGTGATTCATTGTAACAAGGGCCAAGCAATGATTAGGGGTGTGGGTGGGAGAAGGAAAAAAGAGTCATAAAAGTAGTGAT
This sequence comes from Pinus taeda, assembly GCA_000404065.3. NCBI lineage: Eukaryota > Viridiplantae > Streptophyta > Pinopsida > Pinales > Pinaceae > Pinus > Pinus taeda. The sequence goes on from APFE030282874.1 coordinate 137,469, forward strand.
AACTCTCACACTGAAGACATTACCAAGTCTTTGAAGCACCATTGGTTATTTTGTTTTGTTTTCGATTTCATTTTGGGTGTCCATGAATCATGTAGAGACGGAGGATGTGGTGTCGAAAAGGAGATGGGGTGGATGTAACCCTTAAGTCAGAACCATAACCATCAAAATCTAAATGAGGATATTAGTTCCTTCCAATCGATAGTTCTAGAGGAAATTAGGACCAAGCTTCATCACTTGGAAAATATGGCTTCCAAATACTAGCATGCATTATGAGGCTCTTAGTTATGGGTGTAATTTGGAGAATTGGTTACAGTTGTGGATCATACTAGAGGTCGACAAAACCAATATCTTCAGGCCTTGTTCCTATACTCAAAAATCAAGACTTTAATTGGAAGGATCCTCGTGGAACAACATGCTGATCAATATCGAATTATTTCCCATCTAGCATATGGGAAACAAGAATAACACAACATCTGATTTCATATGGAGTAAATGGACTCTCACTTTGCAAGGATCGAGTGGCACATCACATGCTTCGCATTGCCACAAGCACCATTAAGATCGAGTGCATGAAACCTAGAATATATGAACTCATTTGATGATCTGGTTTGCTCTTATTGCCTAGGAATTTTTGTTATGATAGATACATAGAATCTCTAGTAGATATTCTAGAGATGTGTCTGTTTCAATGGCAGAACATGAAAGACTAATGTAAATGTTTTTCATTAATAGAAAGAGACACCCAACTTACAAAAAAAAGTTTAATTTTTTTATTTATTATTACTATAAAAAGAATTAATATATACAAGATTAATAATATTCATGATTATAAAGATTCACCCCCACTTTATCATGAAAATTCTTAATTTGTAAGATTTTGTTGCAATACCATGGCTTATCAATACCACATACCAGATTTTGATATGACACTTTTTTAAAACAACATAAGTAACTTGAAGATAAATCTTAACTCTTGATCTTTATATACTAAAATGAACATTACAACATATTCCATGGAGTTTAATTCTCCACTATCCACATAATAATTATTAATAAGTAAATTAAAATTGTGGAAAGAATATTTTGAAATAAACATGCCTATAGGCATAAGTAACATATCATCTTTTCCTAGTTCACAAATTTAATCACATTCCTCAATAATATCCTCTATTTCTATAAGAATAATAATAATAATAGGAGGAATATATTGATTGTTTTACATAATATAATTTAATCATAATTTTCAATTTTCTATTGTGATTTAGGAATATTTATGTTGTTAAAATTACTTTAGGATTCAATACTATTGATGCTATTTAAATATACAAATGATTTAGGCCTCGTCAGTCATTTATCCTTAACATCATCATATTTTTTTTTGTATCCACTGGATTTTCAATAATAGCCTTCACAAGAGTGCCGTAACAAAACATCATATCACCATCTTGTATTTTGCATTTAGTATCTCATATCTTACATTTAGTAAATGGTTATACTAGCACAACCACATTAACAAATGTGATTGATACACATTGATAGGCCCATATCAAATACATATATCAATTATCAATAATATTAAGAATTAATGTTATTATCAATAATATTAATATAAATATAAGAACCATATTAATAATAATTAATACTATGTTGTTAGTATTATATTAAATAATAATAATAATAATAATAATAATATAATTAATAACAACAATTATACTAATAATCATTTAATAAATAATAATGAATTAATTATGTAATAAACATTCAATAAAAATCAAACAACAATTTAAATGTGGTTGATACGAAACTCAACTTTCAAAACTCCACCTTAACACAATTATGAAATGTTAGCCTCTTCCAAAACACACCGAGACTAATGAGAAAAGTTGCAACAATTCAAATCAACAGGATAATGATCACGACCATTCTAGATTTCCAATCAATCCCTTCTTGCATTGTCAAGCATTTTTGCGTAACGTTGAAAAGAAAAAGGTGATGAAATATGCAAACCATCTATTGATTTCACTATTGATATAATTGTAAATGTCATACCCTACCTATCTCTATCTCGAATATCTGCAATGGCTCATTGTGATGGAATAACATTAAACCCAAGGTATGAAAACATGGGTGACCATGATTTACCATCATTGATTTTCTCGCTGAAACAATGTCTGTCAGAATGTGACATTGGACCATTGTTGACCATAGATGCCCGTGATTGTAAACCCAAGGGATTGATATTAAACCCTAATATTATTATTATAAACCCTATGAATAATAATATACCCTAGGAATATGAACGAAATAAACCCAAGGGATTAATTGTAAAACCCAAAGGTATTATAAATCCAAGGGAATAATATTAAACTCAAGGAATTAATATTATAAGTGCAATTCATATAAATCCTAAATGGATTGATATTATAAATCCAAGGCAATAATAAACTCAAGACATTAATACTAAAAACCCAGTAGATTGATAATATAAACCTAAGGGAATAATATTAAACTCAGGGGATTAATATTATAAACCCAAGGGAACAATAAGCCCAAGATTATAAAGCTACGAGAATAATATTAAGCCCAAGGGATAAATATAATAAATCCAAGGAATATAAACCCTAAGATAAATATTATAAATCATATCATAATGTGGCATTGCAATATGGTTGACCGTGATTGATTTTCATATTGAGACAATGTTTGTCACAATGCGACAATACACAATGGATAGCCATCATTGACCATGGATGATCTCCATATTGATACAATATTTGTCACAATGCGATGTTAGACCATGGTTGACCATCGTTGTGACCATGTGATGTTAGACCATGGTTCACCATAGTTGTGACAATGTGACATTGGACAAAGAGATAGTCTTTGTCACGATGTGACCATGGTTGACCATGGTTGAAAATGATTGAACCTTTTTTTATTAATCAAAGAAGTCGTAGCATTCACAACATGTAACCCACATTCTTCTAGCATGAGCATAATATTGGAGTAGACAATATGATCTTCGAACACGTTGAGGGACATCTTAGCACCGGAATGGATGGAATTTATTTGCAGTGTAGTGCAGACGTCGAAAAATATCTTGTTATATATTTGGTTATATATAAATGAATGTTATAAATAATAATGAGGAACTTATCATGGAGGAACTTATTAGAATTGGGATAATCTCAATTCCCCTAGGAATTAGTGGGTGAACGAGCTACGTGGGGCAAATCTATTTTTTTTTAACTTATTAGGTTAATGGAAGCCATTTTGCGTAATTAGAATTTTCGTTATATATATATGAATGTTATAAATAGTATAATGAGGAGGCTTAGTATATTGGAATAACTCAATAGGAGGACTTATTATAATTGGAAATGAATCTCAATCTAGGAATTGGTGGGTGGGAGTATCGTGGCAGTGAGACCAAAATTGAATTTTTTTTAAAGTAATGGACCATTTTCTAAAAGTAAAATTTTATTATATATATAAAGTGAATAGTTATACAAGTAATTAGGAAGAGCTTATTAGGATTGCTGAAAATAATCTCAAATCCCTAGGAAGATTAAGTGGTGGGGAAGCGCAAGTGGCAATTTAATTTATTAAGAAAAGAATGACATTTCGGTTATATATATATATATATGAATGCTATAAATAATAATGAAGAACTTATTAGAATTGGAATAATCTCAAATCCCTAGAAAATTGGTGGGTGGGGAGCATCTTGGCACAAATCTAATTTTTCAAATTTATTAAAAGTCAATGCAACCTAACAAACTCTATAATACACTAGAGTGGTTGATAAGCATTAAGAAAAAGCATGTGTTGAGCATATTCCCTTGAGAATCATTCTAGGCCCTCAATTAAAAAAAATCAACAAACCCACTTCCCTATAAAATTAATATATATATACTTATAAACCACTTATCATTAATTTAAT